>VXBL01003089.1:495462-510605 GCA_013400195.1 Aramus guarauna
AAAAAAAAAAGAAAAGAAAAATCTAAAGAGCTTTAACTGATATTCAGCATAAAATCAGCAGAGCATAAATGATCTACAGCAGTGGCTCATGCTGAATGAGATTATTTTGTATCAGGTGCTCCTGCTAAATGCTACTAGAGCCCAGTAACCTCAGCAGTGGGGCTGCAGCGATATCCAACTTCACTACAACACCCCCCAAACCATCCTGCAGCGGCACTGTCTACACTACAGCAAAGGATGCCATTTCCTACATCAACTTTTCCATTTTGAGTCTTTCCATCGCCAAAATTTCTGCCTCGCCCTGCTCCAAGTTCTTGACGTTTAACCCATGCCATCAGCTCCCCCCCCGCCATTTCTCCAATAACTTCTTAAATTTGATCACCCATTCCAACCAGCAGAGAAGTCTTAAGAGTCGCTGAATTGACACAAGGTTTGCGGAGCAGTGACAGCAAGTAATGATTTAGTAGCCATTGGACATGACTGTTTCCACTTGGTTGTACCTTCCATTACTAAAACCAGAGCTGAGATGTGATTAATCCCACCTGCCAGCGGAGAGACATCCAATAACACATGCCTAAGTGGTTTTCCCAGAGTTAATTCAGATCTCATCAATATAAAGAAAGAGCTCAAACATTTCCCCTTCATCATGCAATACTAAACATATCCATGGGGGATTTCATCTGGTGCAGTGCTATTGAATAACCTGATCTTGCTGCAGCCTTTGGAAATTCCTTTGAAACCACCTAACCAACTTCATTAGCACTAACATCAGTAGCTCTGTCATCTGAAAATATTAGCTCTTCGCTTTTTAAAGAGATTAAAAACCACAGATGCCAACAGAGCTTCTTAAGAAATCCTACTTCCAACCTCTGATGAAGAGTGACTGCGCTTGTTTTTCCCTCCTCACCACAAGCAAATCCTGAGGACTAGAAGCTTTCCAAGCTTATCCCATACTCTAGCAAGTGCTCTCATAATTTTTTTTAATTCCAGGAATGCAACTTAGACAACTTTTTTTTTTTCCTTCTTTCACCCAAAAGGGGCAAGTTGAATTTAGGATCATCACTACACCCATCTGTGCTACATGCTACTTCCAGTCCAACCCAGCCACGAGCCTCTTCCCTCCCTCTCTCCCAGAAAACCTATCAATCACCAAAATACCCTCCTGGCTGCAGATGAGGAATATGAGCAGGGTTGGGGTATTTTTCCTTTCATTTTAAAAGACCTTAAGACCACTGGAACAACAACTTCGTACCTTGAAGCATTTATCTTCGCTCAACCATCTCACAGCCAAGCTCCTATGCTAACACCTTGCCCTTACTTCGAGGTGATGCTGCTGTTTTCTTCGGACCCAGCACTCCTGGGATGGATGACTCCATCCAAACCCTGTTAAACTTCAGGAGAAACAGTTGAGTGCCCTCCCTTGGAAACGTTGGCATTTGGCAGAATTTACCACCTGAAGCTCAGCAATGAAGAGCTGGAAGAAAATGGCTTTTGTATCATCAAACCTCCAACTAGACAGTCATCAAAGTGACCCAATGTCGTGCCCAGTGGGGGTCCTCCCAACACTTCCAGTGTGGAGTGGCAGAAACACGTTTAACTGGTAACACCAACCCTTCATGAGTTCAACATCCCAGCTATAAACAAAATATCAGGAAAAACAAGGATGCTGCCTGGAAAGGGAGACTAGCACACGGTGAGCCCCTCCCAAGATGTAAGTAGGCAGATGAAACCACGACCGGGATTCATTCCCACCCCAACAAAACAGCTCTTTTTTTTTTTCCCCGATCTCCAAAAAGACAGATGGGCTTTAAGCCTCTTAGCCCAGCAGAAACATCTGGGGTGACCCTGCCCTGGGTAGCAAGGGCTGCCATTCCAGCTCAGGGTACTGCTCCAGGAGAGGTGGACTCAAGCAGAGATCATAAGCAACCCACGCCTGAGCTCCTTCTCTCACTCCTCCTCCTCTGCCTGGAGGCTGGGAGCAAGTTTTGTAAATCACTGCTCCCAGACACGCAAACCAGAGCAGATCAAGCATATGTTTATATGTATTTACACATTCTGTTTACAGAAGTTTCTGGAATTAATAAGATAAATCATTTCATCTGTCCGCAGGGGGTGGGGGCAGGGGAGAAAACACTGTACATTCAGAAATAAGCACCATCTGTTCCTCCTGACTGCCCTTGCCCACTCTTCTAGCTCAGATGAGCTCTTTGAAGCAGGCTTCAGCGATGCGGAGTAGAGATCTGCCTTCGGCATCCCCCTCACCTTCACACACGCAGTAACAGCTCCTTCGGCCAGCGATCCACGCACGAAGCACTGGGAATGACAGCGCCATACACGTCCTGTCTGCAGAGGTAAATGAGCACACACATGCAGCCGTCTGATTTCCAGCCCCAAATACACCTCATTTGTGAGCCCATGCCACTGCAATCTCTGTGCAACCCTTGCACGTGCTGATGACCGTCCCTTGCGACACAGCTGGTGGGATTTCAGCTTTCCGCGGTGCCTGAACTGATACAGAACTGCAAGTACTGCGTGGGGAATCGCTTACTGCTATAACCAAAAGTCAGCCACGGAAACCTCAGCCGTATGTTAGACCTGTTCTTGGTTTTCAATGTTGACATCCTGAACTATGAAAGATTGAAAGAATTAAATCTAGCAGTCTTCAGATCATGAATATAACCAGAAACTGTAGCTATTAGGTCAAGAGGAAACAAGACAGAGAAAAGGACATGCTAATTTTTATAAAAATCTACAGGCACCTGGCACACACATGTAACCCCTCCAGCCTGCTTTTCTTGAGAAGTATTTCTAATGCAATTTCTGCTTTATAAAACAGTAGAAAAACCCAAATTCAGAGATCAGCTTGCTACCGATGGTAGTAAAAACCAGCATGGGGAAGATACGGTGGGGTGAGGGCTTCACGATTGTCTAAAGGGGAAACCTCATTTGAGGTTGGTTTTTTTTTCCGACCCATCTCTTTTTACTTTCAACCATTAGTCTCTACCACATGGCAGAAGCAGTCCCTTGCTCTAGGGCCCAAACACCACTGGCATCTTTCAGATTTCGGTTTTAACAACCGATTGGGGAGAACAGGACGACTGACACCTTCCAGGTACTGCTACAGTCACTGCAACTGAGGTTTGCAGAGCACCCAAAGAGAGGGGCACTTGTCATTTCTTAATGTAGCTTTGTAATCTCATCAATTAGGTGTTTGCTTCTTGAAAGAAAGTATGAAATTCTGCAGAAAATATAAATTAACAAGAAAATCTACAGGTAGAGAAGCATCAAGTCCACAGACCTTCAATGCAAGCATGTCCCACCAAGAGGAATAGAAGAGGCAACAAGACACCCCTTGATCCGGCTCAGCGCGCTCTTTACGCAACCACCGAGTGAGATGTTCCCAGCTTGCCAGCTACAGAAAATTAGTGAGCCAGCAGAGAGCTCACCAATTCAGCTGCTCCTTTTTCCTCTTTCCAGTCACTTAGGGTTTTTTTCTTAAGGCAGCATCTCCGTGTTAAATGGATGTAAGCACCAAAAATAGCGTATTCTGAGAAGTTACCTTATAATTGATGTTTAAAAACCAAGGGTTCAGCAGTCGCTTTGTGATTGCTGCCTGGAAAATCAAGATTGTCATGAGCAATACAAAATATACAAATCTGAGAGGCACAACTGCACAGGGAGAAGTCCTCAAACACCAATGCAGTGAGTTACTGTATCACTGCATGAAGAAACACCACCAAGAGGACTTAGAAGTTTTCAAAGCCAGACTGGACGAAGCTCCGAGTAACCTGGTCTGAATTCAACATCGAACCTGCTCCAAGCAGGAGTCTGGACTAGAGGACCTCCTGCGGTCCCTTCCAACCTCAATTCTATGAACAGAAGCAGAATGGGATTAAGGTCCAGGCTGTAGACAAATAAACTCAAGACACCTAAATACACGTGACTGACCCCCCCCCAACAGTCAACAACACCCAGGTCAAAGCAGTCAGGAGACTTTGGACAGCAATCACTCTAACGCAGACACCGAGACACTCAGGTGAAGAGCTCTCAAGATTCACTGACCAAAAGCTACGCCTAAGCTCCACATGGACACCCACCACCGGGAGAGGACCCGGCTCAAGTGAAATAGCCAGAGCATGTTACAGCTGCAGACCACATGCTTTGCTGCTGCAGCCTTCCATACAGAAGACCAACTTCTGGGTACACACAGGGGTCCAAAAGCACTTCGAAGCACGTAGAGAGGTTTCCTCGTTTAGGCTGTGTTCCTTCACAGCGTAGATTTGTTCGAGGCTGATTTTCACACGAATTATCTGAAATGAACAGGACTGCTGCTGAGCACCACAGATGGAAGCAGATGCTGCCGTCCTCTGCGTTGGCTCCGCATCCCTCCGCTAATCTCTGCTGTGCAAACCCAAACCCGCACAAAGCCCGCGCGTAGCAGACACGGCAGAGGGCAAGGCAGCGTCAGCTAACCGTGGGCCTCGTGGGGAGCAGGCAGGGCAACGTCTGTGGTCCACGGGCCTCTCTGCAAACAGCATCAAGCTTTCTGTAGGGAAGTCACTAAGAAATCAGAAACACTTTTAAGGAAACCGTGAAAGCCTGCGGTGGGGTGGGGGGGGAAGTGTGGTGTGCCACAGTTGTATTTTCTAAAATAAGTATATTTTTTAAAAATTTTGAAGGACTAAAAAATTAAAATAATTTTCCTCCACCTGCACAAAACAAGAGCAGAAAACAACCTTGCTCTGTACCAACACCACAGGACAGGCAGCACACAGCACCCTAATTCTGCCTGAAACAGTTAAACAAATCCCGGCAAGGAAACGTTTGGTTACGAGAGAAGACACATACCTACCAGGCATACACGACACTACACCCCACGAGCAGCAATGAGAGTATTTAAAGGCTTTATTACTAGAGCCAAGGGGAAGACAGTTCTGTTTCATAGCAACCTCCAAGGTTTTGAAGTTTGTTTCTGTTCTTTTTTTGGGACAGAAACAAAATGTCCCTGACATTTTTCAGGAACAAAACTGTAATGAGTTATCAGAGTTGGAGATCACTTCCTTGCCCCTTCCAGGGGCAATACCCCATGAGCAGGCTGGGCAAAGGCACAAACCATATCACAAGAAAAGTAATTTGGCATCTTCCCTACCAGTTCACTTGGGATCAAGAACTTGAAACCCTGTCTCTGCAATCCAGACCTGTGCTTTAAAAAAAACCAAATACATAAAAATGTTATCAGGCTACAGTGTCCAGACCAACTTCTCTTCCTAAAGCTTTAAAGCCAGAAGCATTCCTGGTGATACACTGTTTTAAGCAAGAATGCTTATTTTGGCAAAACTTCATTTAGCTCAGTGTGCTCTACTCTTCTCAAGAGGTTAGGAAGGAAGCATCTAGCTGAGAGCCCCCAGCTATCTCTGCTCTCTGGAAAAAAAAAAAATTTCAGTGCAAACAGTGCTGCAAACGAAGCTGCACAGACCACCAGAGGAATAAAGAAACCTTCACTCAAAGCCCACGCCACCGCAGCGGGCACAAACGCCAAAAGCCCCCGAGGCAGCTCCTCCTGGTACAAGCCCGTGGCTCTGCAGCAGCAGAGACCCCCAACAAAGGATTTGGGCTTTTCTTTCCCAAGACAAAGCTGCCCACCACTCCCAGCTCCAACAAGACATCACCAACTTCCCCTGGCCACACAGACCGAGCATATCAGAGGGTCAAAGGCCATTTTGATGTCCATTTACTAGACAGCCCTAAAGGCATCCCGTGCCCCAGCTCCTGCTAGGAGCTAAAACCCAAACCCAGAGCAACCCATAGTAATGGAAAGATTTTTTTATTATTTTTCCCCCCCCCCAAAGGTTCACACATGCACAAGAACGTCTCCAGGTTTCAGGCAGACACAGGGAGAAGAGTGCTTACAGAGCCGTGATGCTGTATGAAAGGAGCAGCCAGGAATCGCCACCAGCTCGGCTTCCCCGCAATCCCAGTGGGATTCCCGATTCCTTAAGGCACAGGAAGACCCACTGCATTCACACCGGGACCAGCACAGCCGTACCTGCCGGGCACAGCCCCCACGCAGGGTCAGTCCCCTGACTGTGCTGCTGGCACCAAACACAGGCTCCGTCTCTTTGCAAGGCGGATCATGCCAGGCAAAAACGGTGGGTTGGATTCATGCCTCCACATCACAGCCAGCACATCTGTTTAATCTTCTACTTCTCTGGCTGGCAGTTAGACTTCTTTAGAGCAGGGACGGGCAGTGAATCTGGAGGTCAATTCCTAACAGATATGTACAGAAGATTTATTTTTATAATTACCTTCAAAGAGAGTTTCATCAACTATTGCTTATATTGCTCCCTCTCATGCAACCTTTGGTTGCATCACATTAGAACCGCAGGCAGGATCATCTCAATTATCAATCACTACTTTTATGAATAAATCAGTTTTATAATCCAGCACAGAGTTTTGAAAACTTTAATTCCCCTCAAAGGCAGCAAGCCTCAATCAGAAAGGCAGACTGACAATCAGCGCCTGAAACTCTCATTTCAGGGGGCTGTGATTCCTTAGGATATTAACAGGAAAAAAAATATGGGAGCAGGAACTAAATACTGGGTTATGATTTTTTTATGGGCTGTTGGTCCAGCAAGAAGAGGGGGGGGAAGTTGCCAGTGCTTTATTTTTGCACACTTAAAGACAGAGGAGGAGAGGTTTCCCCTCTGACACTTCCAAATTGATGTATTTTCAAAACCAGGAGACAAATCAAAATTTGCACGGAGAGGGACAGGCAAGAACTCTGCAGATCAATGCAAAAGCACTTTACTCGTAAGGAGCAGGAGAAGTATTTGAAAGCCAGGTTGAGTAAACAGGAAAGTCGTAGACCCCAGAAACAATAGGATCAGCCATGTTCCTTTTCTGGGTTTTACCACCAATTGTTTCCCTGTGCTTTTGGAGAGAAGTTTAATGTCTATGTGCTTAAGAAATTCCATCAGTTTCCAACAGTACGATGGAGTATCGCAGACCCTCGGAGCACTTACCCAGCAAGCCTCTGAGTGCCATAACCCACCAGCCAACATAAGCAAGACAGACAGACATCAGCAAGACAAACGGGGCCATTCAGAGACGAACTGGGGAAGGGGTATTCCAGCTAACATGGGTCAGCACTTCTGATGTCATTATGAATAAAGTGAACCTAGTTTGGGGGGTTTGGGTGCTTTTTGTTCAGGTGTGCATCATGGTGCTGGCAGCAGCCAAGAGATGTCACCTTGGGAAAGCCCAGGAACAGGCAAAGCGCATAAGGAACTTCTTCCAACACCGTGCAACTCTGGCATCGAACCAGAGACAGTGGTTTTCCACTCGCAGCACGGACCTGCCTTAAGGTTTCAGCCTGGTCCGGTAGCATTCCCACCCTTTTCACGTACGTAACAAATTCACCTAAGCACCCTTGAAAAGATGTCGTGCTCGAGCATCCCAGGTTGCTCGTGTGTGGACCACACGCTACCTCTGACATGCACCAGCTGGAAGCCACGACCAGCGGCCGTGGGGTGGCTGTACAGCCCCTGCCTGAAGGGCAGGCATCTATAGACCTAGTGGCTCACCTACTTCATTATGTTGAGCGCTCCCTCCAGTCAGCAGCATTTGATTCGGGGAAAAACGCTAGCAAACAAAAGAGGAAGGTGTGAAGAACAGCTTGGCTTTTCCTACCGCTTTTGCGGGAGAAGTCACATCATTCGACATGGTTGTTAAAGTCCAGGCGTTAGTAGCCAGGTGAAGACCACTAATCTCTGGGTCTACCTTTCTTATTTTTATTTAATAAAAAGTTTGACTAGCTGTAGTGCCATAGGGAATTTTAAATTTTTTTTTTTCAAAGCGTGATTTTTTTTTTTTTTTAATGCAAAATGCGGGAAAGAAACAGAAAAACCCTGGACCTCTTTCACAGATTTTCATCACTTTCTACAATTACACGCCACGCGCAGTTGTGCCTCTATTGCACACCAAAAGCAAAGAACAACTGCGTGGAGATTCCCAAGGTAGCACAAAGCCACAAGCGGCTCTGAAACACAGGGGTTTGGCAGAAAACTATGAGAAACCACAAAGAGGAAAGGGAGCCTCAGACATGAGAGGTAAGACAAACATGACACTGAAAATCAAGTAGCCGCGACAGCTCAACCACTTCGAGTCTTCGTTTCTTCCGTGACAGTGGAAAAGGCAGTGAAGAGGTACACAAGCAGTGGAAGCAAGAGAGAAGAAAAAAATTAAGGGGAGAAAAAAAAAAAAGTGAAACTAAAAACCTCTTTCCCCCAACAGCTAAGTAGCTAAAGCTTTCTGTACCAACCTGACAAGAAAATTCCCAGGGAAAAAGAAAGCTGCCAGCTACATTCCCAAATTTAGCACAGAAATATTGTGACCTATGACAGTGAATATTTCCTAAGTTACAACCACAAGGATAAATAGAAACTCAAAAAAAAAAAAAAAAAAAAAAGGCTTACAGAAGCACCCTACTCATTTGAACTGCAAAAAAGCCTCAGAACATAACAGCATTGTCTCACAAAAAAAAAATTCTATAGTCTCCTTTTTTTTTTTTTTAAAGGAAGTTGAAAACTACTACTGTTCTTCAAATAAAAGCCTCCAGAAATATTAAAATCATTTGCCAACATTTACAATTAATTTCTGAAGATGGAAAGTAAGTGTATGCACTCGGTCTGAATACATTTTAGCTGCACACCATGTCAAGTCAGGGAGGGGTCAGCACTGCCACATACCTACCACATCCAAGAAAACAATAAACTTTTGCACATTTGGACTAAAGGCGCAACTGGTAAGTGACATGAAGTAATCTTGTTATTTTTAGGAAGTTTTTTTATATATTCTTCTTAGGGTCTCTTTATTACTATGACCATCTGTTGCACAAGTCAAAGCTGCACGGAGACGAGCATCCTCCCAATGACGTATGATCCGATTTTTGGGATCGTTCCGAGCCTGGGTGAGGAAGCACCATTAATTGCTCCTTATCAAAATACACATTCCCCTGCTGAGCTGGGTCTTGAAGATTAGATGTTCCTACGAAATCAGGGGGAATCCTAATCACGTGAGGAGGAAAGGATGGAAAAAAAAATAAATCTGTGCAGTGCAAAGAAAAAAGGGAGTAATCGCTACGCTGCAAAAATCTGAACTTCAGCAAAACCCTCCCTTGTTCCTATCGTTTTAGGAAAGCTAGAAAAACAAACAAAAAACCGCACGACCCCAAAAGTTTTTACCTTTCCCTTACATTCGTCCTACGTCCCAGTTTCCGGCAGAACTGCAGTTCCACACAAGTTACAGATGACTTTCACAGCTGCACAAGAGACAGCTGGATACAGAATAATACCTGGCAAGCGTTGCGCAGGCTTGAGATAAGCCTGTGTATCTGCTAACGCAATCGGCAACGGTGCAATAAAATCTGTGTGGTCACCGTTAGATTTCGGTGATGACAAAACGCAGATACCAACAGCCGACTGCTACTATAAAGAAGGCAACCTGAGACGGGAGGCTCAAGCAATTACTCTCCATCATTTCACGCACTATTTACATTTGGAAGCTCGTCTCTGCAACCACGACAGCCAGAGATGCTCGGTTTAGGTTTATATTTGGGGACACAGCTCCATAGTTACAGAATCCCACCAAATAAAAGGTCCTGCGTGCCTTTGCCTTCTCTTCTGAAAAGCCTGCCTTTGGTTTAAGGCAAGCTCAGCAAAGTTAGGGGTCCTGGGCAAAATAATTTGGGTTTGTTTTTTTTTACAGCGGTTAACACTACTGGGGAGAGGGAAACTGCAGAAGCTTATTTATTTGCTGCATGGTACAGATCAGTACAGCGGCATTATTTCCTCTGTATCATCACTTGTGCTTTGTTCCCTTACACATACGGGCTTGCCTGCACAGCAATGGGACAAGGAAAAAAAGATTTTTAGTAGAGGAAAGAGTTGTACCAAAAAACAAAGGATCTATTAGATACTATATTATTAGATAGTTCAGGTTTGTTCACTGACTGGCTTTGCAGTTGGTGCCTCTTAATTACAAAAGGCAAGAATTCTCCAGAAATCCAAAGCTCAGTCTGTTATTTGCAATAATCGCATTACCTAGCGAACGGTAGCACACTAAAAACCAGATTTATCGGAAAGACAGTCTCTTGTTAGCTCAGAAAAGCAGCTCCTCAGTGCAGGGTCAAGAGGACATAAGAGAGCAATCCCTTCCAAAACCTGGTGTTTCTTAAAATACAAGGCATGCTTCAGCTTCCAGCAAACCTGTCAACACCAACACAATAGCCTTGCCTTGAGCAGTTCTATTTTTAACATTTTCCATCCACGCAAAGGACAACTATTTAATAAATCTAAAGGAAGCATAACTAAAAGAGAGAGTTGAGCAAAACTTTTTTTTTCAGGGCCAACTCAATTTAACACAAGCACAAGCTATATAGGCACAAGCTATAGGCAGCCCAAACGCCTTGCAGGGATTACTGAATTACCAACGTACAACCGGCCTCAGAGACAGGAACGATGCCAAAAAAACCTGATGCCTGATCACCTGGGAGCACAACAGCACGTGACAGAGTTGAAGCTGATGCAAAGGTCAACGCATGATATGCCTGTGATGGAGTGTCATCTGGTACGGCTGTCGTGGAGAATAGGTGCTATAAAGGATAAAGCTGACCTTAAATAGCTCGTTATTCATTAGACGTATCTGATTCTGATCCCTTTAATTTTCTTTAGGACACCTAGGATCGTGCTGTAAATCTGAGCACTCACAGAGCGCCTTAAAAAACCCCTGGACTATGTACATGTACGCACGATATCTTTAGCAAGCAAGCCTTTGCTTGCCTTGCTGGCAGGATTCGGCTTGTGTTCAGGCTCAAGACACTCTGCTCCAAAATAGTCACAAACTTGCTGCGCTGGAAGGAAACTATGCATTTAGCATCAAAAATAAAATGACCCAGAGGTTTTTTCAGTCTCTCTCCTGGCAGGAAGGAAGGGGCTAAGCACTCCAAAACCCCCAGTAAGACTCTGTGGCTTACATACCCCAGCGACGTCACGCTACTTTGGAAACCAAGCCCATTTTGGACAGCTTTCAAGCATTATCTGGAGAGGAGGGAGTCGATTGTTCATCACCTTTCCCCCAAATGGGAGGGGAGGAAGGATGAAGTTGCATTATAAAACTGCGCCTGCACTTGCGAAGGAGCGTTCAGTGTTCTGATGGAAGAGCATCTGTCCCCATGCTCTGCTTTCAGGCGTCACTACCTACACATCCCTTGCAGGGATAAAACAGAAATTACCTCCGTGCATGCTCCGCCCAAGCACCCCCACAGCCAGAACACCCCACCAGAGATCACCATACCTCTTCCCAGCACATCAGAGGCAGCTCCACGCTGGCAGATGGGCTGGATCCTCCCAGCAAGAGTCGCCTGGGCAGGAACTGCTGCATACCCATGCAAAAATGCATCGCTCTAGGAGTTTTCTTCCTCACCTTTATCTCTGTGTGGGCAGGACACATACTAAAGGGAGACCTCTGTAAGAAAAGCCCTCAGGTATGCTAAACTTGTTTTCCATTCCTCCAGGCACCCACAGGTTAAGCAAGTAGGTGAAAGTTGCATTAAAAAAAACCAACCCTCTCCTTAGGGCTAATGAATACAGCACATTTGCAGGACCAAAGAGTGCTTTCTTTGTCCCCAGAAACAGAAGGCGTAACCATTTTTATACCTATATTCTTCAAAGATTTATCACCATTCATTGGTTGACTCTGCTTGCTTGAAGAGCAGCTCTACAGCTCTGCACATGTTGCAGATGACTTGCAGGAAAACCTCCCCCAAGGAGACACACATGCCGACTCTTAGGAAGCTTTTTAACAAGAGAAATACTGACGCAACATCAACCCGGCCAACCTGACACAAAGAACAATAATTCTGCAGGAGCTGCTCTAGTAATTAACCCAAAGCGCTGAGACACTTCAGCGTCCTCCTCTTCTCTGGCCGGATGCTTAACGCCAAGATAAGCAATGAGTATCAAGGGCACAGGAGTCCTTTATGGGCTCTGTGTCATCCATCACTACGGGAACTCCAAGTCCATAAAGAGAAAAGCAAGTTATTACCGTGTTATTAATTCTAGAATGAGGAAGCCTAGAAACTTAATTGAAATGGGATGCACCATATCAATCTTCAACATCATTTATGAAAATTAGATTTACTTTCACTTTTTTTTTTATAGTTATTTGTGATGAAAAGCTTTAAAACAGTCCACTACTTTGTCTTTCTATCAAGTGATTTTCCACTATAGATCAATCTGGTGCCCTTGAATCTACTTCCAGGATACTCAAGCAGCTGCATAAATGTCAGTTTGCCTCCTTATTTTAATGGATTATTAATTAAAAAAAAAAAATCTCATTATTCCTGCTTATGCAAAGTCAGCTAAAACAAGCTAGGACAGCTGAATCTCCAAATAAAGGTGTTTTGCATAAAGTAAAACTCTACAAGAATTCAGTGTTTTAACTTAAACACGGACATGAATGTCTTCTCTATGAAAATCCTCCCCCAGAAATGCTCTCTAATCTCTCTCTCAATCTTTTTGTCAGGTTTCTTACTTCAACTAATGAGCTGCATCCATGTGCAAGGCACAAAAGTGGAAATTTCAGATTGCTCATTTCCTTCCTTTTACAAAAGTCTGCACTTTCAAAGCTCGCAGTAGCTTCCCATAATCCCAAGTCCTCACTTTGAGTTTGCCTTATCACAAGAGTCCGTCTAAAAAAGAGAAAAAAAAAAAAGTTTTAGCGTGTTTTCAAAATTGGCTGCAACCGGTATAAGTCATTCCCCCGTTCCAGGGCTGTGCCTCCCCCATGCCTGCTTCCCATCAACCAGCACTTACATGGCCCCAGGCACACCCCAGTATCACCAGGGCCACCAAAAGGTTATCTTTCCATCAAATTAGCCGCTGGGAATTAATCAAGCAAGCTGATACACCCAGCCAAGGGCTGCATGATTCGTCACCCCCAGCTGCAGTGAATGGGCAGGGCTGAGAGGAGTCAGTGTACCTTGAGAGACCATGAAGCCACACCTTCATCCCTTGCCTCCCAAATTTTAAGCACCCCACTGAGCTGTAGGATAGCTATTCTGCAAGGACACTGGGCAATTCAGACAAAACTCTTCTGCCCTTCAATCTGTTGTCACAGCACCTGAACGCAAAACGCAGCATGTCAGCAGGAAAGCCTTGGGGCTGGTGGAACAGGAGAAGGGGGAAGCAGCAGATGTGCCAGATAAAAAGTGTAGAGATACACAGCAAGTATTTGAGCACCTCCAGACTGCGGTCTGTGGGTCAAGCCCAGAAAACGGAAAGCCTGAGCTTCCTACAGCTCATCCTTACGGCTTGAACTTCATTTAGGAGAATCACAGGATGGTTTGGGTTGGAAGGGGCCTTTAAAGATCATCCAGCCCAACCCCCCTGCACTGAGCAGGGGCATCTTCAACTAGATCAGGTTGCTCAGAGCCGCGTCCAACCTGACCTTGAATGTTTCAGGGACGGGGCATCTACCACCTCTCTGGGAAACCTGTGCCAGTGCCTCACCACCCTCATCATAAAAAAAAAAAAAATTCTTCCTCATATGTAGTCTACATGTCCCCTCTTTTAGTTTTAAACTATTATCCCTTATCCTGTCGCTATAGAACCTGCTAAAAAGTCTGCCCCCATCTTATAAGCCCCCTTTAAGTATTGAAAGGAAGAAGTTTAATGATGATTTGGTTGTTCCACCCCAGTAACATTCTTCAGAGAAACAAAGTGGCATTTCTTTGGGCACAGTAGATGGAAGATGCTCCAGGAATGCCTTACCAATTATTCATTAATCCCTTTTTAATTTCTAATTCAGAAGGACCAGTAATCTTTTCCAACAGGATAAGAATCCTCCAGCTCAAAATCTTTAATCACACCTTTATCAAGGACACAAAAAAAAAAAAGCACACAGAGCTACGAGTTACACACTGTAACTACAAATATTTGTTTACACTTTAAGGTAAGCCTCTGCTGCTAGAACTTAATTAATTAATCATTACCCCTATGATAGAAAGAGTGTGATGTTGCACTCCACAGTATCATCTCTTGTCCTGGCAGCTCTTGTCCTTCCCCTCACATCTCAGAGGGCAGATGCAAGAACAAAGAAGTGGTCTTAGCATCTACCTCAAGAAGCAGGACAGTCAGAAAACCACCACAGATTCTTTTTAAATTTTTATTTTTTTATTTTAGACCTGACAAAACACCTTATAGTACCACCTGAAGCAGCTGCCATTTCTTTCCCAAGGGTAGCCGAGCATCAACCTCTACGGATAACACACCGCTCACAGGCTCCACGCCTACTTTCCAACCACAACCTTTTGCAATCCATTACCTCTTCTGCCGAGTTACCTGTGCTGAAAGCTGGCTTTAAAACATGGGCAGGAGAAAAAGCAACAGCTGAGTGATTTCAGCTGTATGTTTTAAGGTAAGTTTCCCTTGAGCAGCCAGCACAGCTACCTGAACTCAGCAAGCATTTCTGCAGACCACGTACTGCTACGGGAGCTTTTTGGACTATTACCAGCAAATTTCTTAAGCAAGTTTGGACACGCGTCACTCCTCAGAGGGGGGTGATAAAGGAAGTTTTCCCCTGGTACACTAATTATGCGCAGAGACATGAACTAAACACCGCACACTTTCACATCCTCCATGGGTCCAACGGCAACACCACCTCGCTTTCTTGAGGTTTCTCCCAGCCACTCTCTCGTGGTTTCCCCAAAGCCGTGAGTGGCTTTTCTGTGGCAGAACCGGAGGAAGCAGCGGGGATGCTGAGCACGCGGGGATGCCAGGACCAAGCAGCTGTGTGTTTGCAGGAAGGACAAAAGCCAGCAGGGCTGCCAGCACTGCTGTGAATTTCAAAGACTCGTGCGATTTAGCCAGGCACAGTTTAAACTTTCTGGCACCCAGTGCTAGTGACGCAGATTAACAACTCCAAACTCTATTCGTTTTGCTGAACCACCTCTCTTCCCACAACCCCTCTCTATACGCTGTATAAGCACTCAATACCGCTCCCACCATTGGGATCACCCTTTCAAAACACCTTTCATTCCCTCCCACTGTTTTCAAGTTAATGTTGACTTTTTAGGGGTGGGAGCA
>VXBL01003089.1:510639-522690 GCA_013400195.1 Aramus guarauna
AAAAAAAAAAAAAGGCAAGACTTGGGGGACAGAATGGCCAGCAGACAGGGTCCCTCCCATCCACCAGAGCAGCATGTTAATTTTCTACCGTGCAGTTCACAACAGAACATACCACAGCCCTGGAGTTGCAAAACAGACTAAATAGATGACATGAAAAGGTGATTAATTCACAGGCAAATTAATGAGGAGACATATTTGGTATGAGGTTTTGCAACAGGAAGAATCGAGATTCCTATAAGCATTTGTAGCCTCTCCCATGTAATAGCTAGCGACACCGTCCAGGCAAAGATCAGTGTCAGCAGCCCAGACGATAGCACTGTTGTAATTGCACATCCAAATTCTTGGTTAATTAACCATTAATTTGGTGAACAAGGAAGTACAAAGAGACAAGAGCCAACTACTCCAAGTGCACCAGAAAACCAGTGCAGTTCATTCCCTGACGCAGATAAGAGCTTTATTAGGGCTGTAACCAAAGCTCTCGACCTCTGTGGATGACTGCAGTACGGCCAGTGCCGCAGCTGCATCACAGCTGCTCCAGGCGATTTTTGGACACCGTGGGTAAGTGCTATGAATTAGGAGTAAAACATTATTTGTCATTAAAAAAAAAAAAACCAAACCCAAAACAGGATTGTTACTGTCCCATTTTTGCCTGAACTTGCAGAGAAACAAAGCATAGAAAGGCAACAAATCTCACTTTGGGAATCTTCTGATGTCCTCCTCCAGCACTACCCACATACTTTCAGAGCTGCAGACAAATACATTTTCCTAGAGACTTCTAAATTTATCAGTGGATACCAAATTAAAGGTCTTTCAAGAGTGCCTCTTGGATAATTTTTCATTAAATTGTACGCTCTGTACTCGAATAAAGACCAGCAGCAGTCTGCCAGGGAAGAGAGAAGCAGCCTGGGGTGAAACGGGTGCTCCAAGTCCAGGATTTACAGCCTTTCCAAGCACTTACAGGCTTCTCCTGACACAGATTCTACATCTTACAAGGAATGGAAGCACAGAAAAATAAAGCTACAAGGAAATCTGTGGCAGAAAAAATACACCTTAAGTTGACCGATACCCTTAGGTGCTGTTCCTGCCTGCTTGCCGGGGACAGATGAACATTACGGTCTCACCCCAGCCAGATGCTCACTCATCTTCTACGCTGGCGACTTCTAGCAACTTTTTCTTCACCCAATAGCCTCAACTCTCCAATTTAAAGAAATTTAAGTCTGGAAAAGGAAAAAGGCATTGTTTATTCCTGCCTTTTTGGGATACTGACAAGCAAGAATAACTAATGTCACCTGCAAGAGAACCATGGTTTCAGAGCCGTAGTTCTGTCAGCCAATTGTTTCCTAGAGGTATTTACCATGATTTGAAGCATCACTCCTTCATGAGAACCACAAGCCTCCTTTCCTAAACAGGGACTCTGGCACCCCAACAACTTACTTGCGATGTTTTCAGACAAATTGCCAAAAAGAAATGAACAGCACTAAATGCACTTTCTTGTAACAGTTACAATAAAAGTTTAAAAAAAAAAAAAAAAAAAAGGCCCGTATTTCCTAAAAGTGCCTTGAAGCTCTTGAAAAAGTTCATCTCTGTACCATTACCTCCAAAATACTTTGTTCCATAAGGAACTTGAGCTTAGCTGCCCTGATGGTGGAGACACCAGGCACGGCCCTGCTCACCCCCCCTGCAACCGGGGACCACTGGCGGGAGGAGGGTGTGAGAAAGGGGCAGCGAGCACGTAGGGATGTGTACACAGAGTCACTCTGCTTAGAAAGCAGAAGAGCGGTGACTCGTGTAATGCCGGTAATTTAATCAGTTAACTCACGCCTGCAGAGCACAGACGGAGGGGACGGAAGAGCCATCCCAGTCTCCAGCACCCCTCCCAGCTCCACCAGTGATCCCGGCAGAGGGGGGACAGGGGAGGGAGCGCGCTGGGAGGCGAAGCAGGGAGAAAACTAGATTTCATTAAATAGACACTGTGCAATGATGGAGGGGCCTCGCTTTATTTACAGTTCACATTTCACACTGGCAGCAGCACCGGTCCCTGCAGCAGCTGCCCCATCCCCGCAGCCCCAAACCTCTCTGCTCCACACTGTCCATATTTTCTTCATAACCCTGCTAGGAATCAGCAGGAAAAAACATTAGTTTTTATGACAAAAAAATGGCTTCAGCTCAGGAAAACTTGTAACTGTCCTTCAATGAGGCCCAAACCCTAACATGTGCAAGAGGAGACACTACAGAATAATATTAAGCATTTCACATTTTGAGCTTGCATTGTACTTCTCATCTGAGCAACACCGGCGTCTGATCAAAATTAAAACCGCCAGCTTCCTGTCTGAAGACACGTATGAAGCAGCCAGCACAGGAGGGCAACGCTACCCACGCAGGCTGCTGGGACCAGAAGCGTGGTGAGATCTCAGCTGAACAACCCCATCCAGGGGATGGGGGGACCTCCCCAAATTGCCTGTCTCAGTACCAGGGAAATGGGAGCAGGAGGGATGTGAAGCCCCGGCACGTTGCAAGGAGCTTCAGAAACGAGAAGGAAGGGAGAGGGGACAGAAAACACAAGTAAAGCAAACAGGAGCTCTACAAGCTTAGAGCAACCATGACCTTAAGCATCAGCTTCTTAGCTAGTTCATCGAGCAGCTGATTCGGTGTCGAGAAACCGCTTGTCCTGTGTTACTCCGGCCAGGATAGCAGGACCCACGAGACCTGGGAAGGCAGCTAGCAAAAGCAGAGCAAGCGGCAGCAGCTGGAAGGAAGGCATCGGCTGCTCTAACAAAGTAAAAGTAGATCACTGGGCCAAGCCCTGCGCCCCGACCACCGCAGTCAGGAGGCAGGGCAGAGGGAGACGTGCCGAATCCCCACAAATAAACCATATTTTTTCAGAAGCTGGGAGGCGAGGGCAGCAAGGAGGGCAGCCTCTCCACAGCTGCTCCCCAGGGACCAGCCCCGCAAGCTGCTGGGAAGAAAATCCCACTGCAAAATCCCACCGGATGGGAGCATGTAAAGAACTGCAGATGAAAGGACTATAAATAATCATCATAATCACAAGTAGATCACAGAAGCCCTAGGATGCAAACATTTCCTTTTTACTCAGTCAAGCAGTCCCACTTAACACTGTGATACCAAGAAGCATCTGATGGTAGTTTTTCCAAAGGGACTAATTTTTTCATTCCACTAATGTCAGTAAGAAATACTCCCAAAGCACACCACACCTTTCAGAGCACGCAGCTCATACTCCACAACCATGTAAGCACAGCATAAGTACCACAAAACTTGTCACTTTACCCCTCTTGAAGAGGTTCAATGCAACCATTTGCTTAAAGACTCCATGAGATACATCTTTTAATTCAAAGAAGTCTAGAAAGATTCATTTTCCTGAAAAAAACAAAACAAAACAAAAAAAAAAAACAAAAAACCAGGGAGAGCAAAGAATATATATTTTTCTAAAATCTGTTCAGGATCCTTGATGTTTCCCCCCCAACAAAAAAACCCAAACCAGCCCAAGCACAACATGCTGTACGAGCACCAGCTCACCGAGGTGGGAACGAGGTCTTTTCTGATGCTGAGCAGGCTGAGCTATAAAGCAGATCTTGAAAAATAAGGTGCAAGATGAAAGCAGCGTGCTTAGAACTGGGCTGGTGCCAACCCCAAACTCTGCAGCGCTCCCTCGGCCCCGGAGCACCCGAGGGAATGAGCGTTTCGGGCAACCCACCAGCAAGTCAAGCACTACCGCGTGCAGTCAGCCACTGCCTGCTTGAGCACAGACGTGCTGGGAAGAACAACCCCTGTTAGCAAGCACGTATTGATGTTTTATAAGTTTTAGGGTTTTTTGGATTGGTGGTCTTGTTTAGGGTTTGGGGGTGTTTTGTTTGTTTGGTTGGTTTTTTGTTGTTTTTTTTTTTTTTTTAAGAGACTCCTCAGACACAGCTGATCTTTCCTTTACAAAGAGATAAGAGCAACGCAAGGGCCAAGTCTTCCTCCTTTCCACCTCTGCCCACTGGCAGGGGCCAGCTGCCATACTTGAAGCCATTTAACCATTCTGCTCCCCGATCTTCCCAGACTGGCATCTCAAGCCCCCAAGGATGAATTAGAGGATTATACCCCACTGCCGTGGGGCTAGTGATCTCCTGTAAAACACGGGACCACTACAAAGCCAAGTCAGATAAGCAATTCTCTCTCAAAGTCTGCAGCACAGACAAGAACATTCCAGACCCAAGAACCCACAAAACCCTGGGTCTTTGCAAGATTTCAAGACACCAGCTCTACAAACACCCTAAAAATCTTCTCCTTCCCCCACAAAAACAACAAACCCCCAAACCCACCGTATAAATGGGCCCTCAAGCTATCTGGAAGTGTACCTCCAGTGTACAAGATGGTACTAGCTTACCTACCAGGGGGAGGAAAAAAAAAAATCCAGTAATAGTTTTTGGATACTATTTCTAAAAGAGAAAATTTTGAAATTCTCCCTTACTGAACACAGCTGTGTTGTGTCAGAACTGCAGGCGTGATTACCACTGGAAACAGCTCTTTGATGACTATCACACTGGAATATCTACAACAAGTAGAAGCATGGAAAGAAGTGCTTTGCCACCCAGTCTCAAAACAAAATGCTGAAGATCACCAAATAGTATGTAAGGGGTTGGTCTGGGCAGGGGGTGGTTTATGGTAAGTGATCTCTCAAATAGGGCTGGACTGGTAGAAGAGAGATTAAAGACTGAGGATGATTTATTTAAAGTTTAAATAAAATTAACTTGCCATTTCTGTTCTGTTTTATGGTTGACGAGTTTTCACCATTTTCCAAGCTTCTACATCGGAAAAAAAATTTTGAGAAATCATTATGTTTCACCTCAAAAGCACCTAACACAGCCTACAGAGGCTAGCAGCAGCTTGCACCTGCAGCCTGGCAGGCTACGGGAGGCAGCCCCTCAGCTCAATACTCCTGGTCCCATTTGACAACTGCACGCGTCTACTAGTAGCAGCTCTCTAATCTCACGGCACAGTTGCTTTGTTAGCAGCTGTCCTCAACTTCTCGTCAACGCCGACGTGACAGCCAACATCACCGTCCTACCAGCGCGCTGCTAAAATCCCAGCGTTACTCAAGGGATGCCGCAGATCGCGACAGCAATCCCAAGTACATCCTTTGCAGACAGCTTAGCGTTAAGAGATTGTCCTAATATTACAAAGAGCTTTAAACACAGCTGGTAATGCCACAGGTCCTCAACACAAGCATCCGCATTTACCCTTCACTTAGAGCCTATAAAGCTGAATTTGACACACACACAAGGCTACTCTGTACCTGGGGCAGGGCAGAAAAAAAGCCCCAATATACTCCTGTTTGTGCGGCCGGACAACAGACGCGGCAAGGTTTCTGCAATTTATCAGGAAACGATGAAACTCATTTTCTTTTCTGATCCAAGCGCGCTGTGGTAGGCACCAATGAGCAAGATCTTGTGGTTAAGAGGTTCGTAAAAGCAGGCTAAAACAGTTCTTCTCAGGCAGCTTATGAGAGGGGTCACAGCACCTAGCTGAGCTTTCGAAGATTGTTATGAACCAGACACGGTGATGTTAGATGCAACTAGTTCAGTTTAACGCACCAGACCTCATAAACCAGCGAACCCACAGGTAGAAAACAGAGCCAGACAGCAAGCCTGCATGAAATCACTCAGTACGGCATCACCAGCGGCAGTAAATGATGAATTAGGGCCCCGAGGACACATGCGGGAAGTCTCAGTCTGACAAGGGTTGTAAGACTAAGGAAAATGCTCACAGTCCTGTTTTTAAGAATTATGGTGAACTAGAGATCCAAGTTTCCCATCCCATCCATCTCCGCTGGAAATTATTTTCTCTACGTGTTGTTTGCCGAGCAATCCCGTTTTTCATTTCCGTGGGAAGCGGCAGCCTGGGATTTTCACTTGCAGACTTGGAGAGGCTGGGAGAGCCTCCCAAAGCCTCGGGCTATAAGAGAAATGCTACTTAATGCTACTGAATAAGCCAGAAATTTTTCGACAAGCTAACAATTCTGAGCAGCAAACAACAGTTTCCAAGGTTTAAACCTACAAAAGTAACTGACAAAACTGGTGATTAATCCTTCTAGCAACTCAGGGCAAGCACCACAAATAGCAGCTGGTTTTGCAGCAAAATACCACACAATCCCAGCTCTCTCCATCCCCCAAAATAAGTGCTCTGCCATGTATAGTATTCCCAAAGGCGTCACGCAGTGGCATCGGTGTCTCAAGAAAGACGCAGGACGGAGGAATTGGAGAAAACCTGGGAATTTAAAGGGTATGCAGGAAGCGATAAAGAGCTTTAAAGAGACTTTATATAACTGCACTGAACAACTGCTGGCCATTAAAAGCCCTGATCCCTTAACTGCTCATGTTGAAACCTGCAAAATGTAAATCAAGCCTTTGCGAGACCAACTAAAATAGAGTCCCCCCAGGGCTCCGCAAATACCACGGCGAAGCCACTGCGGCGCAGGGCCAGTCCTTCCCAGCCCGGGCTCAACGCGTCTGCGAGGGCTTCCCAACACATCCCGTAACACCAGCCTAAGTGCCGGAAACACTCTCTCCCAACACGTTAATTATCATTTCTCAGAGTTTTTAAATTGCAGCTACGCTATGCAAAACTTCACGTGCGTACGTCCTGCTCGTTCACCGTTGGTTTCGCAGCGGTTCCCTGGGAACCGCAGCCTCGTAAAGTTTTAATAGGATAACTGGCAAACTAACAGCATCGTTCCGCTGCGCTAAATAAAACATCTGATTGCATCCCAGTGGCATAAACTACATATTTAGTTTAAGGTACATTTTATAGTCCTCCCTTTAAAAAAAAAAAAAAGCTGCTTTTCTGTACTGAAAAATTTTTTTTAAATCTCATCTGCTACAAACAACTGGCAAATCAAGCCGAGGCTGAACACAAGAACTGGCATACTGCCTGGGTTTCCTTGTAAATGCCTTCAAATGGCAGTCATACCCCAAACTACTCTTTGCAGACAAAGTATATATAACCAAGCACCATCGCTCTCCTCAAAGCCAAATAAAGGACTGACTGCTCAGAAAAGGAGGAGGTGAAGGAGATGGGCCATCCATTCCTCCTAACAACCAGCAGCTTTTACAAGTTTTTCTTTATTTTTTATGTATATGATACCATCCAGCTTGGTGACACAGGTTTGTGGGCTGGTCTACAGCAAGGATTTCAGAAGAATTCAAGAGCAGGAACACTTAGCTCTCTCTAATCACGGTCCATGCCCACAAACACAGAATACGCGTTTTTAAATAAGGCAACCAGCAATTTAATTTTTCTTCTTGAAAGGCAGGCTAGCAGAGGGCTGCCATCCAGCACCGAGCGCCAGCTCCTCTTCCCAGGCAAGAAGAGAAGTGGGAACCGATCTTTCCTGCCTACCAGATAATCCTGAACCCACAGCTGAGGCCACCGGCATCATCGGTCAAGCACATCTCCTTGGCATCATCGCTGAGGAGATGCAATAGGTCACCAGCCGCACTGGGAAAGCCAGACCAGATCCTTCCTAGCTCGCAGGTTTGTTGATAAAAGCGCAGCTGCTCTCAGTGGAGACGGGGCCACTCCATAGCCACGAAACAGCCACCAGCATGCTGAGGATGCTGCCTCTTTGTCCGAAGAACAAAACACCAGGATCACGATAGCTGAAATCGAGTAGATCTGGGCAGAGAGGAAGAGTGGTGGGGAAAAATGAGAGGTGGCTCTAGCAGGGATGGTCAGGAAGGGAAGAGGGAGGCACATGTAAAAGCGGATAAAAAAGGCACAGAAACAGTGTCAAGAACAGAAAGCACACAGAAATTAGAGCTGCAGAAGGAAGAAGTGAGAATCTGCTCCAAAAAAAGACACATCTGAAAAAAAATACAAGCCTCTGCTCAGCAACACTGCCCAGCACCAAAATTACTCCATGCGCCTCCATACTATTTCTCTTCCCCTTCTTCTACTGTTCTAAGGAGCATCTTTAACATACAGCTTTGTTTCGATGCGTCAGTGGTCTAACTAGCAAAGCTGTGCTAAAACGTATGCACACAAAGCACTGCGGAGATGCCACAACTATCCCAATGCTCCCAGCAGAAGCAAACAGCACAGACTGTAAAAATAATGTGATGCTCTGGCTTAAAAAAAAAAAAAAAAAAGCAGACAACTAACTACGTACCGTAATGCCTCGGCTTCCATCTTCTATTTAAAAGCTGGCACTGCTGCCCCAAAGTTCCTTATTCCTGGAATACATGGGAACACTGGGGGAGGGCAGTGTTGGGAAAAAAGACTGGTTGGGCCAAGTCTAAATTAGAAATAATTCAGCCCGAGGAACTGGAAAATGGGGGAAGCGAAGGGATACTTTTAAGAAAAGTGAAAGAAAGGACACAGCAGTGCTCCCCCTCCTCTTGCCCACTAACCTAATTACCCAGACACCACCCTGCGAATGGGTTCAACTCCCCCCTTCTCCTGATTTACAGCTGCGAACACATGTCTCCAAGCCTCCTGGGGAATGACACTTACTTGGGGGGGGGGTCTTAATACCCTCTCATACAAAGAGAAACAGCTTTTATAACTCCAGATGTTCCTTGTGCAGGGACTGGTAATTAGCCCAATTCCTCTCTCCCCAGGGAGCATCCTAACTTCTGGGTGCAGACCTCCTTTCCAAACACTCCCGGGATCTGAGCCTTTAACTTCGGAACAGTGACCCACACAGTATCTTTCCATACTAAGCCCTTTGATAGCATCTATTCTTAAAACTAAAGGTTTTTAAGCTTGGTTTGAACTGTAAATTGTAAGAAGATTCAAAGAAACTGCTGCGGCCCGCATGTTGGCAACAGACCTGTGGTTACAACTGACCTTTTTTGCAGGCTCTTCCAAAAGGTTACACTGATCGACACAGACCCAACATCGCAGGATGTTAACCAAGACATCCCAAACTGCCAAAAAACTGCAGGGTGATATTTGTACGCTGGAAGCTCAGAGCTGATGCTGCCGGTCCTGAACGAGTGCAAAGCAGCGCTAACCATTTAGAATACCGGTGCTTTGAGACATAAAGGCGACTGCAGCATAAAACAAGGATACGGGTTTGAGCACACAGCCTAATCCTTGAAGATCATGCAGAACTAACCTCATAAAAGGGCTCTGTGTCCCAGAATGCATTCACATCCTACCGAGTACACAAATACTTGTCAAGCCCTTTGCCGCCGCCTCCTCTCTTACTGATGTCAATAATTAAGTGTCCTGCAGACCGTGGTTTGCCGTGGGGAACAGCCCGGGGGCACACAGAATCCAAATGCGGCACCCAACAGCTCACACAAACAAAGATGGCTTGAAACCTTCACAAGAGTAGAGCAGATCAATGCTGCGGAGGCGTTTGGGGTATTTGAGACTAAAATGGCACTTTTTGGTACTCTACAGTTCTTCGACATGCAACGAGCTGAGCGATGCATACAGAGGCATACAGGAATATTTACTGCTTGCACAGCACGTGCACAGATAGCTTAATGCCTTGCTATTAGCGTTCTTAAAACTAACTCCTGCCACCACCAGCATGCCCGTAACAAGCTTCCAATTCTTAAAAATCTTTGCACTACAGATACCCCATCAAAAACTTGAATGAAAAAAAAAAGTAAAAAAAACCCTCAAATATCTGAAAGTCAACCATGTAGCTTCTTCTTAAAATGTTGTACTCTTGTCTAAAAAGATGCCAGAGCAAATTCACAAAGCTACGAGAGTCTGCAAACAAATGCAAAACCCAAGTGATTGACAATGACCAGGTTGCAATGCTATAGTATTTTGAAGATGCAGCTGTTTTCAAAGAAACGTGCACATTTCTTCAAAGCCCAGGACACAGCACACTGTTTGCTCCAGGTTGTCGGAAAAACATTCTTTTTGCTTTTTGTATGCACCCATATACATACAGGTGCACAGACGCAAGCACAGCAGTAATACAGACGTGCCTATAAACTAAGTTTTACCTTGATAATGAACAATTATTATGATTTCTACTTAAGAAGTTAAGATTAAACCTTAGCTTACTGGTTTTTTTTCCCAGATGCCCTGCATAAAAACCTACCAATGTACAAAAAAACTCCAAAAACAGAGAGATACAGAGGCCTCAGTAACTACCTCCCCTTATCTGAACAATTACATACGCTTACATGGTATATTTATTTTGAAGCTCCTAACACAAACGCTTCAGGGTGGTGAGATGCTCCCATTTGCCAGGGCAGATGGGTGCAGTGAGCAGGTGACCCCTGGTACAGGACTCAGCACCATCATCTCCATCTCACTAAGGCAGGTGGGAGCTTTCACACAACGCGTTCTCAGGTTGCGAAACCCAAGATCCAGCTCCCCAACTCCTAATGCAGCTTTTTTTTCCTCTGAATTACACTGAGACCCGTTATTGGTGCTAACACTAAAGGTTCAACAGCAGCTCCTGACCAGAAACCATGAATGATTACACTGAGGTTTGGGTTTTTTTTTTTTTTTTAGTTTTTACTTTATTTAATGACATGAAGATATAAGCTGTGCTTTTAACTTTCCACTGGCTGGCTTGTCTTCCAAACCAATTACCCTTTTTCCATGTCAAGACAGTTTAAGTAACTGAACGAACAGAGTAAAACAAAAGCATGTCCACAAACCAAAGTGACAGCTAAAATACTTTATTCCAAAGGAACCTCTGGGAATGCCAATTAACCAGAAAATTCTCCTTTTTTTGATACCACGTTACAGGTTCTGCAGTAATGCCGACTGCTCTCTGACAAACCTAACTCACTCAGTGTCTAAAGGACAGCGCTGAGCAGGTGTGCCTTTGCAGACACATGCTTTCCCGAGGCGCTTGCTGCTTTTCGCACCAACCTGAATGCCAAGCATGTTGTCTGGAAGACTCCAGGATCCGAGCTTCCCAGTGCAGGGGGTGAGACACACTCGCTGTGCTGCACACCAGAGCAAACCACCTCTCGCAGCATGGACTTACTAATCTCACCAATTAACAGCGCAACCTGGGATCAACCAAACCCCTCGCAATATTCATGTTCGTTTTGCCTCTGTGGGGAAGGCTGAAATTTAAGTTTACAAAGCACTGTTTATGCTATGACTATCCTTGAAGAAAAGGCCAGCGGCCAAGGGGCAGAGAGCCTGCGCTTGTTCCTGCAGGACCAGACCACCCCGCTCACAACTGGGACATCGCAGGGCAAACCCAGCTGGGCACTTTACCCCCACCAAAAACCTGCTCTGGCCACGAACCACCCCCAGGGCCTAGTTATAGAGTCACAGACTGGTTTGGGTGGGAAGGGACCTCCCAGCCCACCCAGTGCCACCCCTGCCATGGGCAGGGACACCCTCCACTAGCCCAGNTCGTCCCGGGGCCCCACTTACAGCCGCCTTTCATTAATTTAAACCCAGGGCAGCCGGGCGCGGGGCTCCCCCCCCCTCCTCCCCCAGGGGGCTTCCCGCCGCCGCCGGCTGTGGCGCCGTTTTCCCTCAGGGGGTTTGTGGCCGGGGGGTGGGGGGACGGACACGGGACGACCCTTACCCAGGTGGAGGGTGAGGTTGACGGCGGCGGGGTGCTGCACGCCGGCCAGCATGGTGCGGCTCTGCCACCAGGTGGCATCGGCCGGGCTGTTGTAGTCGGTGAGGAAGGCGGCGCCGTGGCGCAGGTGGGGCTGGGCGGCGTCGCAGAGGTGGCAGGACTGGGTGACGCCGGTGACGCCGGTCTGTACGCAGTACTCCTCGGCCGGCGTCCCGCACGTGTGGGTAGCCAACACCGTCGCGTTGAAAGCCGCGTTGACGAATTCGGGCATGCAACGCTGCGGCCGGCCGCTCCGTTCCTCAGTACACTCGTCCATGGCGCCGCCGCACCGCCCGGGAAACCACAACCACAGTACCGTCAGCCACAGCGCCCGCGCCCGGCGCTCGCCGCCGCCCCCCATGGCGCTCGGGCCGGCGGCGGAGGGGCTGGCCGAGNAGGGGCGATGGCTGGCGGTGGGGCCCGCCCTGAGGAGAAACGCTCGTTTCCCGCCCAGCTGCCTGGCTGCGCTGCCGCTTCTCGCACTGCAG
>VXBL01003089.1:522870-569598 GCA_013400195.1 Aramus guarauna
GCCATGGCGCCGTGCCAGATCACCGCCTCCGTCCCGTCAGAACCGAACACAAGCCGCCCGTTTCGTTATAAAAAGCTTTTAATTGGGGAAAAAAACACCCCAAGTTTCTCAGGAAATGTGAGAACATGGACTGCGCTTTGCCAGTCAGGCCCTTCTGAACCCAGCTGATCCGCTGCTGCCCGAGGGCGCTGGCCCTGTGGGTCTGAGGGGACCCGTGTGGCGTCTGAGGGGACCTCACCTTCTCTGAATTTTAATGAACTTACAGCTATTTTCATATCTAAATCCAGATCTCTGCACTGCCTAGAGGCATCGGCTCTGTCAGAAGTGGCCAAAGACTGGATTACGATTTTTCGCTATCGCTGTAAGATCTCCCTGTGACTTTTCAGGTTGAGGAGTTGTGTAAAGATTAATTGTGTAAAATCCAGGAATCGTGTAAAGCCAAAACTGCTTTTATAGGAGAAAGTGCCTCCAGAAGCCTGCTCAGGGAACGGGAAACTACTCTGTGAGATAGAAACTGGTGCGAGAGTCAAGGAAAGGCTTTGTAAACTCAGTCCCGGTTATATTCTGAGAAAGCCTGGATGCAGCCTGTGGCCGAAAGAGCAGAAAAAATACAGTCTGTTCTGTGAAAAAAAATGCACTTTCTTGTTTTGAAGTAAACACGTGTATTCTACAGAAGCTGACCGCTTCGTACATTACGCGCGCGTGTGAGACTATTCACGAGGTCTGCACTGCACGTACTGTTAATTAAGCAAGCCTGGAAACCATCCTGCTGCTGGTAGATGTCGTTACTGCATTTGGTGCTACGCATCGGCGCGGTGATTCCTCTTTTTGCCACCCCAACAGAGGATTAACCTGACCGTGATGCAACAGCCTCTGTGCCGAGAGTCCCCCGGACACCCCTGGCACCGGCAGAAGGGAGGCGGGTACATTACAAAGTCATCGCTACGTTACAAAGTCATCGCCGCGTTGGTATTGTTCAGGCTGGGATTACACATCTCCAGCAGAAAGTTTGATTTCCGATGCTTCCTTCCCCCTCTTTTCCTCAGTTTCTGAAAACAAGCCGGTTGCTGTGAAAGCGATGCTGAGCTGATGCCATCAAGGCAGAAGCTCTGGAGACGGCGTGCGGATGGAGTTTCTCAGGTTCGCTAACAACCTAACGGCAGGGCAGGCAACAAGGAGCAGGTATTTAGTAGCTATAAACAATAATTTCCTTGAGTTTTTTAGCTAATCATTTTCCAGCATTTTAAAGTACCTATGTAGGACCATCCTCAACAGTTGATGTGAAGTCCTCCCTGTCATTTCCAGGTTGCTGATTCTAATAAATCCTGAGAAAGAGATACCTACTGCTATCTGATAATTGCCATAAAAATCTGCTCCATACCCTTAACTGCAATTTCACCTTTGGCACACATATTTAAAGTACTCGGACAGATCGAGTGATGCAGTTATATTTCATTCAGTAAACCTACACATCTAAAACCTGAATTAAATCCCGTATCCCTATAAATACATGACCTGTGCTTTCCTTTTAATGTCTTAGCTGCTGAAATGCTCTATCAGCCATTGCAGAATATTCCCCGTAAACCCATTTCCTTTCCAACACACACAAAAAAAGCATTCTCACGTAAAATAACCTTGTCTTAAAAGCGCAGAACCTGGATAACTTAGAGCTCTAACTTTGCAATGCTTACAGGGATGATTAATAGTAAAAATACCTTGGCCATAAATTCTTATGACTGGAAACTCCCAGGAAGCAGAGTGAGTCATCGGGCACAGCAGGAGTGGCCCAAAAGGAAGGAAGGACTGTTTGATAGATAGGACGGGCACAACAGCGGACCTTTCAGTTAATCAGCTGTAAAATATCAATTGTATTTGCGGATAAAGTTCGTGACCGTGCTGGGCTTAGGCAGTGTGGGCATAATGAAACAATGAAAAAATGACAGGGCTGCTGCTTCAAAAGCAGGTGCAAATCTTCAAGCACTTACTGCCCCAAATTGTGCTAATCAGAACGATATCAAGTCTTGAGAAAATTTGCTTTCTTTTTAATAAAGCGGTGGTCAGGGAAGAACTTAAATATATAAAGTTAGCTGTAGAAATCTGCACGTTATTACTTCAATTCTTTTTTTGAAGTACACAGATCAGATTAAATGAATGAGAACAAGTGGGGAGAGAGTAAGAACAAAGAGAAGAAATGCAAAAAAAGGAAAAGCAACATAACCTGAGAAGAAACAGTCTTTATAAAAGCAACTCTTACAGGAAATTCTGTCAGCTTTCAGAAGGCCAGAACCCCTGAGCTTGGTGGTATCGCTCTTCGAATAGACCTCTTTTAGAAAAAAAACAAAAGGAAAAGAAAAGCAGTATTTTCTTTCCTTTTGACAAAAAAAAAATGGCAACAATGCGGTGTACACCCACGAGCAATTTGAAATAACAAATTAAGCTGCTGTCCTTTTAGAGTGGCTCAAACCAAGCCCTAACACACCTATACGCTGAGAGATTTGACCCATTTGGGGTTTATGAGGTCCAGAGTGTTTTCAGTTAGTGTCACGGGGCTGCAAGCACTTTAACTTTCAGTCTTCCCATGCTGATTTAGCATCAGCATTTATTCACGGAAAAAATTTGAGCGCATACGCTAAGGAAAACTGCTCAGAATTTTCAGACCATGATAGCGGAGCTTGGTTGCACCATGGGTGTCAATTATTAAAGCAGGTTGATAAAAGTAACCCCTACTGAGAAAAACAACCCACATTTGCTGATAAATTAAAATACATACCTTGAGAACCTCCAAATGAAAACTGCTTTACACTCAAACATTTCATTACCTGTACTTTTACACTAAAAAATGAAGGACAGACGAGCCCTGTGCTCGCTGTCAGCCTTACAGAGTTACCAGCCACTGGTGGAGGCACTCAAGCAGCCTCATGAAACGTCAGATGTCACAATCTGGCTGGTTTGGGCAACGTAAGAAGACGTTTTCAGCAGTTTCCTGCCCTGCCTTCCATCACGCAGGGGCTTCCCACAGGCCCCACCACTTTTCTCAGTGGACACTATCAAAACAACAGTAATCGCAGCAGACATCCACTTCCCAGCCACCAAATAACCAAAAACATTTATAAGGAAGTAAGCGAGTCAGTAGATTCACCGAAGACTCGATGTAAAAGAGTCAAAATTCAGAGAGGCTGGGCGATGAAATTCAGATGGTTTTAAAGGTGTACGCGAAAAGAAACCACACTGCAGTCTCCAGTAGTGCACAGAAATAAACCTGCTCTAAACTGTTTCTTTTTATGAAGATAAAAGCCAAGTTTTGGGCTTACTTGTTTTTCTGTCTTGGTTGAAGACTTTATTTTACCAAGCAGGATTAAATATTTTGACTCAGTCCCAGCTGGGATAATCTCTGTGATTCCACCGAAGCATGTAAACAACTGCAAATTTAATCAACTGATCCATCACGTTTTTCTAGTGCCCAAAGTGAATGATCGAGGTGCCCGTGTGCTATGCCAGGTGGGATTTCAGTTCCATTCTTACCAGCTGGGTGCTGCTTCAGTCTCAGCACCAAAAGCAATGACAACAAAGCTTGATTTCTCCAGGCGGAGAAATGGCCTACAGGCGTGTCTAAAACCAGAGAGAAAAGCTGTAGCAGAGTTAAAGCATCTCACATTTTATTTCAACGGGAATGGCAGAAACTGCAGATAGGGGAATGAGGTTAAGGACTGAACGAGTGCAAGAAATGCAGGTTAGGACTAATGTTACAAATGCATAAGAAATGTACTTCTGTATTCAAATATGGTTTAAAGCCATCCTGTTCAGAGAAGTTCTTCAGCAATCAAGGATAGCTGTGCAGAGAATGTGAATTAGTTTGGTCAATGTCTGAGGTACCCTCTATCAGTAAAAGTACAGAATAAATCAGAGAACCCTTCTAGTTACTTAATATTCATACCTATCATGATTTCATGGAAGCAGAAAATTACTGTAATCTTGTAAATGTAATTCTTTAATCTCATAAATAGAACTGAAAAAGAGAGGTACTAGCCATGAAAGCAAAAGGTGTTTCATAAAATGGTTTAAGTTTGACTTTCTTAGTTGCTCTTTTGCAGATTATCCTAAATAATCCTGGGGGTAGGTGAATAAAATGTATATCTCTGAACCCGTTCATGAGGGTAATCTGCTTCTTCCAAGTTTCTGCAAACCCAGGAGAAATGAAAGGCATAAGCTGATTATTTTCTCTCTTTTCTGAAGTGGGTTTGGGATATATCCTCATTTTCTCTCCTTAAGACTGTAATGTTGGGAAGAAATATGCTAAAACAAAAATAAAACATGAAAGGACTGTGCAGCTTTTCATCTTCCAATTGTGGATTCAAACACAGCCCATCCTTTTAACCAAACCCCATTTTGGTTAATGGCTGTCTGGTGGTTTATATGCAATAATTTTGTAATCTTTGATTCCTAGCAGATACGATTTTTATCTTTTCTCTTTACTCCCTCTTTTTATTCTGTGGTGTAGTCCTTTGCTGAATTTAAGCAACCACATCTTGCAGCCTACGTTAAACCATGGCAGTAACATCAGAAGGATCCGAGCCAGCCCTAACTAAACTTCCTTCCTATTGTGAACCATTTGGAAAGCCCACCGATGAGGGCATTGGGAAAGGGACATGTGTGGATGGGTGCATTCAGCCTTGAAACATCCAGTGGGCTTCCTGGAGATGAGATGTTCCTCAGCACTCCTTCCCTGCTAGCACTCCTGTTTTCAGTCAGTACACCAGCAGTGCACTGCACGGATGAAAGTGTGCCAGTGAAACTGGTTAAATTTAGCTCTATGGTATTACATCTGTAACATAGAGACACTAAATTCACCAAGGATAGTCTCAGACTCAATGCCACCTTCATCCTTGCAGTGCAGAGGCCACTGATGGATTCTCTGCCACCAAAAAATTCCAGCAATATTTAGGTTTCCGACATGCTGATGAAGTGCTCTCTGTAAAGAGCAGGACTTGTTTACCCAGATCCATTTGGATAATGTCTGAGCCCTGTTCTTCACCGACTGGCATAGCTATGCAAATCCTTCACGTGCATGAGCTGGGGCTGTTTACACTAACTGTAAAACTTTCCCAGTAGAACTATCTTCCAAGCCTGATAAAATGCCATCCCAGAAAGTAGTGAGTGTGTTAGAGGTGGTCACGGGTATCTCATCATGAAGGGCGTTGACCTGTGTGACTGCAGTGAAGTTGTTTAACAAATATCTTTCCTGAACTTCCAGCACAATTCCCAAGATTATTTTCAATAGAAAGTTAGATAACTTCTTTTCACCAGTGCCAACAGGGCTGAAATTTTCTTCCCGGTTAATTCTTAACTATCATTTATGGTCACAGCTTTTTTTTTTTATAGCACAGTCTGCCATTCAGTCTTGTCATGATCATTATTTTATTAATAGTAAATCATGCTGCTGATTTATCATTTTTAAAACCCTTCTTTTCCTCATACAAGACGGCCATTGAGAGCCATAAATAGTCTGTCTCAATGAGCAAGCTGCAGTTTGATTTGTTCTTACGCCAGAAGAGTCACACCTGGATGCCCAGCTGGAGAATGGTGACACTAGCATGTCATTTTGGAATCTGGAGATTCACTGATCTCCCCCAACTCCTTGTTCCTCCTCATAAAGCTCCTCAGCAACTTGTTTCTGCTCCCCCATGGAACCGAGTTGAGGCAGAGCTGCTTCTCCATCACGTGATGTGGAGCATACAGTGAATGGTGAGGAGCTACAGGGAGTCTGACCTACAGAACTGCCTTTGGGATTCATACCCACGCCTGTTCTTGGCCATCTGTCAGTGTGCCCCGTCTCTGGTCTTGGTACCCCCCCAGCTCACTACGTTCTCCCCTGCATTGCCAGCGTGTCTGTTGATGTGACTAGTTGAGAGGACAGAAGAGACATTCTCTGTACTCACAGCCCTCCTGCCACTGACAACTAAATAGACAAAAGGAGCAATTCAGGGAAAATCTCTTCAGCCCCCATAGCAAAAAAATACTTGGAATGAACAGAATCTTCTGAAAATATAGCTATTAAGCTCTACAAAGTCTCTGCAAGCTACAAAGCACACATGAACTACAATTTTCAGAGGTTTGTAACTCAGCCATCTTTAGGTAGACATTTGCAAGAACACTAAAAGCTTGTTTTTCACATCAAGACCATACCCCTAACAAACATCAATCCTTTGATCTAGCGTTCAGAAAGAACAGCGTGTCACAGTGAAATACATACAGTGGCTTTGATATAAGTTGCACACTATAGTATTCCCTAACATTTTTGTTTGATCTAAATCCCTCTTAGCTGAAAATGAACATAAAACCTCAGTGATCCTAAGGATAATGTGACACGTGTCACATGCAGTTTCAGTGGAAAAAGAGGAGTCGGTTTGCAAAATTACAAATAGCGGAAAAGCTAAGGTTGAAAATAACTACATGTTTGACAGTGCTACCAGCTTCGTTTACAGTAACATAAGGAACACTGAATTTGTTGTAGCAGAAAACAGGGCATGGTCTAGCGGTTTGACCTTCGTACCAGCATCACCACCGTAATGCTGACTTTTTTCCTGTTCCTTGGCAGAGCACTTAAACATTCCTCATTCCTTACTGACTATAACAGCATCTAATACCTATCCATTAACACATCGCTACGCCTGCTCAGCGCTCTTGGGCAAATCCAACTTGTCCTCCTCTGTGGTCTGTCACATCTATTGAGACTGAACTTTTCCAGGATGTTTTTACTTCCGTTTGAGTAGTAGGTATCCGGAAGATGGTCCATCTCAGTGGGATAACATAGTACCATTACTGACTTAATGTTACTTTATGTTTCTTCTTTTTCTTTCTCTGACTCTAGACTGTCAGGATTTATGGCTCCTCTCTCTTGTAAAATTGCTAAGCCTTCTGTTGGTAGTAAATAAATAAATAGCAGGCAGCTATGGGTCTAGTCAGCTTCTGAAGAGCCTCCACAACTCCTGCTGCAAAGAGCTGGGAGAAAGGCCAGCAGTCTGACATCCTACCCTTCCTTCCCTTTTCTCAGAGTCAACAAAAGAGTCTCCAAAGACCCAGAAGGCTGGGACTTGTGGGAAAGCAGAAACCATCTGCGGAGGCTAGAGGTTGTGGCCAGTGCTGTGTCCGCCCTAACAAGTCCTCAGCTGAAGAAGAGAGCGAGTCACAGTTTCTTGCGATCTTGCAGTCATAAGCGGAACTGGGAAGAATATAAATGTGCAAGACCATTCCATGGTTGTTCTGTCGTCCATCGGTATCACCGGACTGGAAGACACCTTAATTTTGCAGGGACTAAGAATTAATCCTGATCCGTAAGGCACAGTGTTGGAACCTCATTCATTGGGAGCAACTGAATTACCATTTTCTTCTGTGTCCGTTATTTCCTGAATAATAAGAGAATTTATCCTTCTGGTTTGAAGCATGCAAAATGCTGCGTAAATGTTCACGCTGCTACTTATGGATTACCAAAGCAAAGATAAAAATTAAGATTGTTAGGGAAGGAAATGACATTTTTAAACTCATCAGTGGATACCATAAACAATGGAAAAATGTCTAAAATGCCATATAAATAGACTGTTTCCTGCTAAATGTCTCCTTTTGCTGCTTTTTGAAGTACCAGTAGCAAGCTACCTAAGGAGAACATTTGAAAGTGTATTAAAATAAGAACTCAGTAGGCAAGAATAATCATAATTTTCAAGGCTGTAAGCTGCATTTTGCTTGCTGGGAACCTCAACATAGTACCCACATTTTCATCCCTGGCACTCAGTTTATGGAAATATCAGAAAGACAAAGGCAAGTGTTCAGAGAAATGCAGTGATTGTGAAGGGTTTGGAAATTGTAAGACCTGTATGCTGTTATCTTACTTGTCAGATCTTTAAAGAAGAGGGAATCTGTAGTATCTTCTACTGTTATTAAATTCTTCCATTTTGGAGCTCAGGAAAATTAATACATCACAGAATTTAATTACATTAAAAGCATTTATCTGAGTAGATCAACTGCAACATCTGCCTGACAATTCATTTTTGAGACATTAATTTACCTCAAGCTATAAGGGTGTTATTTTAAAATCATATGAAGAAGTTAAAATCAAGGTTTGGCTTGTTGATTTATTGAACAACGAACTGCAATTGTTTGTGACAGGGTTAACAAACAGTAAGCATCAGGTGAGGGTACAGAGGATAGGCTACGTCTTTATAGGATGGTAATGTCAATCCCTCCTGCTCCTGTTTTCTCGCAAAAATTCAGATGCTTGCCAGTGAAAGGCTGTTGTATTTTAATTAGCATTGAATTGCCATTAGAGATTCAGATACCAGAACATGCTTCTCAAAAGTTGTTTCTTACATGATTTTTAAATCACAGAATGCTCTATAAAATAGCACCTCATTGTGACTGCCCAGTGGTTTTTTTAACCCAGAATGTAGTTTTAGTTGGTCCGCTTTTGGGCTTGAGTCATTCTCAAAACACATTTCACACCTCCCCATCAGCCACTGGCTTGTGGCAACCGAGTTTTTGCCACCCGAACTGTTTAACTTCAAAGGTTAAGAAAACAAAAAGGCTCCAGAACATAAACATCTTTATATAGTAATACATACCTAGCATACCATTTTCATCAATGCTTCAGTGCAGCTCCCAAAGCTTTAAAAGAGTATCTGAAATTTTAGACAGGTTTTTTCACTCCTGCATTTTCCTATATTTAAAATTAAGTGTCTCCGAATATGTACACTAGTAGGGAAGGCTGCCTTATGGCATGTTACTCTTTTATCAGACACCACCGGATACCATTTGTATGAATTTTATACCCTTGTTTGAGGGCTCTGCAAACCCACAGACATATTCAGCTTCTCTTTCATTTTGCCGAACCACCTGCGTTTCTTCTTACAATGAAGTGGGTTGCATAACTAGTGAATCGGATTTAATGAGTTTTGCCAGACGGGTATCCCTCCGGGGTACTCCCTTCCAATTCATTTATGCAAATATACATGTAATTCCCCACGCAGTACCTGAAAGCATGGTAAACTTCCAGATAATCACTAGGAGTTCTTTTCAGCTTGCCCTAATTTGGGAGAATATTTAAAGTTGTTCTCTTTTTTTTTTTTTCCCCCACACCTTGTGTCTTCCAGCTATTCCTTGCCCTCCCTAGATCTGAGGCTGTAAGTCCCAAAGGAGCCAACTTTCCTGGTTTGTTATCCTGTAGAAGAAATCAGGCTTGAAAGCTTTTTCTTGTATTCACCTCATCTCCAGCTCAAGGGTGGACAAGTACAGGTGCCCACAGTTTTAACAAATTCCATCTTTCAGGAGAAGAGGCAGTAATAGCTATTCAGTCACTGGAAGCCACATGGCCAGGTCTCAGTTTAACAACATCTGGTCTTCCAAAGAGAGAAAAAAGTATTAGTAACGCTGCACAAACAGAAGACGCAGAACTTCATCAGTCCCCTGAAGTGTACAACGGACAGTTAGCATTTTTCTCATACCGAACCCAAGTACTCACAGTCAAATTTCCTTCCAGGTCGCAGTTGGGACAGCAGATGTTCTCCCAGTGTGTTATTCTCCTCGCATCCTGCAGTCGGGATTGCCAATTTATTCAGGTTCCAGAGGATAAACAGAAGTCAGCTCAATGAAGCAATTGTTCATCCCGCTACAAATTAGGCGAGATAATTTTGGAGGCTTTTCTTGAATTCCTGCTTTAGGGAAGCTAAAATATGAAGGGGTGAGGAGCAGACCTGGTGGCCCAAAGCAAGAGGTAGCTTGCAGTTGCTCTCAGTAAGGATTGCCTCCTGCTGTCCTGCATGGCTGGAAGGGCACTGGCACTGGAAAAAAAAATTTCATACTCATTATTAAGTCATTAACATGCCATTAATTATTTTTTTGCTATATATTTTGTGCATGTAGGGACTCGTCAATGCTAGATTTCTATAGTGTGATCAACAACAGCTAAATTCAATGTTCTTTGGTAGATAAGACACATACAGGTTTATCCTGAGACATTACAAAACAATTTTAATCGGGTTGTAATAGAAAGAAAAAACTTGATGAAATGCAGTGATAACAGCTGATCTTGTTCAGCTAAATATCTTGAGTAATGAAAACTCAGTATGTGTAATATAGCAACTTAGAAAAGGGAAAAAGAGATGAGCTGATACATGGGCTGTGTCCAAGACTGTCTGGAGCTGGACAGAAAGATTCCCAGTCTTCACAAGCAGGTCAGCTAGCCAGTTGTCTATTTTGCTGTTGTCTCAACCTGAAGCATAATGCTCTTTCAAACCACGGTGCTGTACAGTGCCATCAAGACTCTTCCAAGCATGTTATGGTTTCTGTAGCTGTACACCATAACTTCCTGCATTTTTCATGTTTCTTGGAGCTTGTGGAGTTGAAATTCTTCTAATTTGAGGAAAGATTACCAGGGGTGGCACGGAACAAGCACCCTTGTTAGGAATGTGCAGTCCCAAAACCATCGAGAGGCAGAACTCACCTTTGTACCAGTCGTAAAATAGTGAGTTAATACAAGAGCGGAGCAGCAGAAGATAGATAGTCTATAGGCAGAGGGTGCCCGTGATGCAATGGGCAAATACCTTGTGGAAAAACAAAAGATGAAAGCAAGCAACTGGCTTGGGATCTGCAAGGCTAAACCAGTTCGGAAGATTTAATTACACTTTCTGTTGGAATACTTGTTGAGAGAACTTCTCTGGCTATCTCGTGGATCCATGGTGCCATCTGTGATGACATGTATCCTGACAATCCATGAAAACTCATGTGAAAATCAGTAGGCTAATGACCTGTGCGATGTATTTAATATAACTGAACTTTGAGGGTCTCTCTCAGTGAAGGAAGTTATCTTTCTGTGGGATAAAATGAGCATTACTAAGCACAGCATGTTGTGATTAGAGATTTTTTTTTCTTCTTAGAAAGACAACTAAGGTTCTCTTTTAAGACTTCTGTTATATAAACACTTTCAGCCCAAGATTAAGTTCCCAACCTTCTCTTGGATAAGCTAACTAGGCTCAAGTCTTTTCATTAGACCTATTTTTGGCCTTGGATACTTTGTGATCCCTTTGAACTCTCTCCAAATTTTTAACGCTGTAAAAATGCTGGATGTGAGAATTGGGTACATTTTTAGAAGTAATCTTTCCATTAGCATATGCAGAAATAATATAAATGCTTTTATACACAAATGTCTTTGCAGCCACCATGTGTTCACATCTTTTTATTCACTTGTTTATTTACAGATATTTAAGTCCTCCTCAGAGATAGCTTTCTACATAGTCAGCTGTGCAGATTTGGTTTTACTAAATTTGCTTTCCTGATAAAGATTTACCTGTACAAAACAAAGCAGACCTGAGTCCATATTTAATTTACAGTACCTCCTCCTCCGTTGGTGTCTCCTGGAGAGTGTCCACTCAGAGTCTGAAGGTGACCTTTACCGAGGTTGAACCTGGAAAGTTTCAGTCTGAAAACGAAGGCTCCGTCGAAGCTGGAAGCAACTCAAAATAAGTTATGTAGTGTGGGAAAGCTATGTAAGCTACTTGCATTGTTTAGACAACTTGGAATATATGAGTCACAAGCGATGAGAAAAGGAACCCTCCTTTAAAATGTAAATTCAGAAACCAGAATTTGGGACAAATAATGAAAGCTTAAATGTGCTTAAATAGATGTTGGTTACCCTAGCTACCTGGTGTAGCCATTATTTTCATGTATATTGTACATAGACTCAAAAATATTCTGCCTGGAAAGAACTACAGGAAGATAAGATGCTGCTCTCACAAATACTGATTTTTAGTTTCATATTATAGACCATTTATTTTTGTCAAATTTTCAGGAATTGTAAGAACATTTACGAGTTGAATCACGAGATTGGACAACTGCATCTGCCTCTCTAGTTCCTTCAGCGTGTGATGATGCAAATGTGCGGAGGTACTGACATATGTAGCCTTTTGTCTAAATTAGGTTACTTGCAAACCACCTCAGAGTTCATTGTGTCAGCCCGAAGCCTCCGTATCTTTTGCTGAGCCTTTTTCCTCTCATTTTGAAAACAGACCAAGAGAACTAGTTGATAATGTTCTGGAGGAATTGGAGTAACATTGCGAGAGAGGGACAGGGTGATGCTGGATGTGAATTGCCCAGGCACTGGAAGTTGCGAGGCATTTACCTTTTTGCACTATTTTGTCATTCACAGATGATACAACCTGAACTGGGAGCTGTAGCAGAAATATTTTAAAGCATACTTTGTTTTGGTAATGAGAGGTATCACACAGAAAACTCGTATCTAAAACGCAGTAAGACCAAACATGTATTTTGAGTAAATCCATGTCACGCTGCAAGGAAGCTTGTCCGGCTGAGCTGACCTCGCGGAGAAATGTTTATCAGCTTCTAGTTACCCCACCCATACAGAAATCTCTGGTTCTTGGTCCCCTCGCTCAAGCTGCGTGTCCTCCTCCCACCTTCTCCCTGTTCCTTCTTGCTTTGCTGTTCTCAGTGCACGGCATTTTTAAGGCTATAGCAATTTATCTATGAGCTGACAGAACATTTTAAAACATCTTTTGGGTCAAAAATATCAAGTAGGCAACACTGGTATGGATCCTGATGACTCTTGTGATTGAGAATGGCTCAGGAAGATAACGTTGTTGCAACATTGTCTTTGTTCCCAGTGATAAATATAAAATGACACTTCTAAAGCAATCAGTTTGAATCCCAGAGATTTTTCTTTAGAAAAAAAATTAAGACTAAATTGTTTTAAAACTTTGTTGAGCAAAGGCAATTTGGAATGCTAAAAACCAAAACTCTTTCTGAGTTTTGAAATATTTAGTCTTGGACTGAGGGAAGAAAAAGAAATCTTAATCTGAAGCTCTCAAGAATCTGCAAACATGAAAATGCTTTCACATTTAGCTGTTGATTTGTTTTGCTTCATTTTTGCTGCCTCACCCTTGGAATAAAGATTATCAAACAGTAGTCTGTAATTCCTCAGGAGACTTCTCTCCTAGTGGTTGGACTTTGTCTTTCTCGCTTTATGTATTATAGCCTGCTCCAAAAATTGCAAAGACTCTTTAGAGCAGAGGAGGTGAGGGCCGTACGAGCGCACGATTAGAGGAACCTAGTGAATGCATGATTCCCAGCAGAGAATGGCAATGTACATTTGCACAGTGGGTTTCATATCTGTTGAAGTCTTTCTTGTTAATAGTATTAAAAATATTGTGTATAAATCGTCTTCAGGATGATAAAAGATTATGATGTTATTGCCAAGAGTGAGCACGCAGGACCTGCTTCCAAACAAATGCAGTAACTGCTTGCTTTTAATCCAACACAGGATTGCCTCTTTCAGATTTAATAATATGTTTGATGTCAGTGAGATGGTTGTGGCTGTTTCGGGGGCCGTTTACCATGAATATTGGGAACAAACTGCTATTAAAGCTAGAGTTTAGCTCTGATTGTCCCACCATCTGATAAGGATGGTGATCCTTTTTTAGCAGTTATTACCATATGCAGAAGGACATCTTTCTGCACCATTTGTCCTAATTTACATAAAACCAAGATCACCATGTGTTACTCCTCCAACTTCTACCTGATATCCATAGATCCTATAGATGTCGTGTGATCCATTACCAGTGCAGTCACGTGTACGCAGGCGCCCCTATGAGAAACAAGAAAAGCTCTTTGGAAGCGAACTTCTGTGATGACTGCTGCATCAGAGACACCCCCAAGCCACCCAGCTTCTGTTGGGCTGACAACAAGTGCATCTCTCCTGCCCACGTGCCCCAGAAGAACTGGCCTCTACAGACAAAGGTGTGACTTTTTTTTAACCCCTCTTTTCTTTCTCTTCATTTGTGGCAAGCTGCTGCCGTGCCCAAACGATGAGTGAAGCCAAACTCCATTCCAGAAGCGTTGCCGAGTCTCTGGCTAGTCCTGCGAGCAGCCTGCCAGCTCCACTAGCCAAACCAAATGTCTGCATTAGCCCTCAGGGAGGAGGATGAACCATTTTATGGCAGCTGTAAAAGGTCACATAGTAAACACCAGTGCTGCTGCTCATCTGTTGTCCCAACTGATCCAAGCAGTTTGGATCTGTGCGTGCTTTGCACGCGAGCGAGCGGTTCAAAGCTCTCTAAGATTCAGGTTGTGAACTAGAGAATTAGCAAAACTTAGTTGATTGGTTTGGGTTTGTTCTGTCTCGTTTGAGATTGGTTGTTCAAATGAGATGGGTCTCAAAACCCATAGCACTTGAAAACCTTTGTCTTAAAACGAACTTTCTGCCTTTCCTGCCTAAATCTGTGTGAGCTCTGGGGCTTTTTGGCCTTGTTTGTTTGTTTATAGGGCCAGGGGCATTCCAAGAGATTATAAATATCTAAAAGTCTAACATTGCTTCACAGTCAGGGAGGTACTAGAAATCTTCTAATGCAGCTTCTCCAAAGAACAGAACCAAGCTGTTGCCATTATCGTGATTAGTTTTCGTATTACAAGTTTCAGTACCCCTTTTCTTCTGCTTCCACAGTTGTTTTTGCAATGCACTTAAATATTCTCATTTCCTTCAGCCTTATCTCTCTGCAGGGATGTATTCAGGAGATTGCTTGAAACATCCAGTAGTGTTACTGATCACAAATTCTTGTCTTTAAGACAGTTTTGCTTATTTTGCGTGCTACTGATTAGATTCTGCAGAAGAACAGATAAGTTTTAGTGTTCTGGAATGCTTCCTACTTTTCCCTAACCCCCCACCCCCCCAAATTATCATTATACCAGAATTTTCTCATCTAATTATATTGTTTGGAGTCTTTCCATACTAGGAAAACAACCTGCAAACTTTTGTGAGTTTAAAAAAAAAAAGAAAAAAGACAATTTGTCCCTGCTCTCTCTCCACTTACATACTGTAATGTGAAGAATATCCTTTACATTCTTCAGTGATGTCATTTGGAGGGACTGAGGTGATGATGAAAGTTTTTCAGTTTAGCCAGCTTTGGTTGAGGAACTATTCCTGCTGCAGTGGGTCACCATTTTAAAAACATCTGGAGAAGTATCAAATTTTGTGTCGGGAATTAATTCATTACCAAAGTAGCATTACAGAAGAACCAACAGCTGGAGAAGCTGATGACTACTGGAAAACCTACTGTGCCATGGGAACTGCTGCAGAAATGGGGTGCCAAAGTCTCCAGAAACCCTTCTGGGTCGTTAGCTACTTCAAAATTTAGTGGGAACAAAGAAAATAAGTACTCTGAAGTTACATCTTTCATTGCCTGCACATCCAGGGCTAACATGCAGATGCCTTGCACATTGCACACAGAATGTAAAGAATGTACAATTAATGTGAAACTGGATTAAATCTTCTGTTCTGGAATTACATGGGCAATCTGGCAGTATCAGGGAGAAAAATCTCTTTTCTCATATAAATGAGCATATAAATTCCTTAATTATGACTCGAGTGATTATGTACCAAAGTACTCCCGACCAGAATTATTTTATATTTTAAGAGGGGCAGTGGGGCAGAAGTATATTAGGCAAAATGTTCTCTTTGTTATCTGGCACAGTATAATAAAGATTTTTTTTTCTTTTTATCATAATGTATCCTTGTATTAGATAACATACTGGGCTTTAATCCTCACTTTTATATCTGTGGTCTTTGGTTGTCCTGAGACTTTTGAGCTCTGATCAGCACCTGGTATTTATGGATTCTTTCTTTCACTTCGGTTCTTTAAATTCATCTTCAGTTGGATTAGAACTCTTACCGCCAAAGTCTACCCTTCCACCCACTGCAGATGGTCGTATTGTCAGACGGTACCAGATTTCTGAGTCACTCAAAGATTTTTTTTTAAAAATAAAGGTTATAATGGTGCCGCCTTGGAAAATGTGACATCACTGGGAGTTTCTCACAGAGGTTTTTTTGCTCTGAGAGCATCCGGCAGGCCACGTGTATACAGTTCCCATATTGCAAAGCTTGGATCATCCTAAATCCTCAAATTCTTTCTTGCCACCAAATCCCAGAAGTGAGTTGGATGTGGCCCTAGCTGTATGAGTTTGTCAAACTGGAAGAGCTGTGTTCAGACTTCAGCACTTGTTTTCAAACCTGAGTCAAAGCCTGGAGCCTTGACGTTTCACAAAGCTGAAGTTTATTTCGAGGATTTGGATGGGACAAGCAGGAGGTCTGAGCAGCTGAGCCCAAAAGGAATAACCAGCTGAAGCGGTTATTGCGCTGGAATCATCCATAGCGCAGCGTGAAAACGGGCAATCAGTTGAAAGAAGAATTACCTTTTAAGGCACTTTACAATAAATAACATCATCCCAAACACTTGAGGTATCTTTTCTTCTCCCCTGGAAGCTTTCCTAAACTTGTAGGTACCACCTACTATGTATCTTTTTACAGAGGCAGGACTGGACCTGCAGCTTCTTGTTCTCCATCCTCAGGTGAGAATCTGGGGCCACCATCACAGTAATAGTGGCAGAACAGCGGGGAGTTACACACCAGACACTGACCATAGGGCAAGAGCTTAGGTGTGCACGAGAAACGAGAGCTGGGACAAAAAAAAAGCAGTTCTTCCTGTGTTTTCCAGCACAGTCTTTCTGAATGTCTCTTTGCAGACAGCAGCGTGGGAGGAAAACTTGGAATTCCAAAATACAGCCCTGGTATCTAAAAAGCTCTTTGCAGAAGTAACTGACTGCAGGAAACAGAACAGGGCAGAAGACTGTTAAATTGCTCTTAAATTTGAAACTTCACTTTTGCTTTTTTTTTTTTTTTTTCAGTTTGCTTAAATGCAGGAAGGGGCACTCGCTCTTTCCTGTGAGAGATTTTCTTATGGACGCTCCATTTCAGCAACATGATAATTTGAACGTGGCTTTAGAAAGTTGGTAGTGGAGACCACGCGGTCATTTTCCCAGCAGAATACAAGGCTGTAAACTTTCACCAAAGCCATTATTATTGGACCTTAGTGTTGTGTTCTCTTATAATTCATCTCAGTCTTTGTGAAGTGTAGCTCAAGAGTAGTCCTGATTAATGGTTCTTAGCAAACTGTAGGGAAAAGTACGTTTACCAGAGCTTTTAATGGGATTAAAAACTTGCAGTGTGAAAATAGAGCACAGCAGTGTAATTTGTTAGCGACTACCTAGGGAAAAAATACTGTGCAACTGGGATATGGTACAGCAGGAATTCAGTGAAAAATCAGTTTCATAAAACATATGTAGCTATAAAATATACATATTTTAAAGCAGCACAAAGTTAAGCAGTAATGGCACCTCTAAAGAAGGCAGGGCCTCTTGAGAAGTGATTTGGGGGTTGGTTTTTTTAATCACATCAACATCAGTGCTGTACTTAATGCTCCCATAAGGTGCCAGGTTTAATAAGAAATGAGCATCAGCAAACTTCCCAGCCGTGCTTCAGCAAATCACACCTAGCAGATTTAAAGCCCGCAAACACCGTTTACCTCAATGCCTGCACTCACCTGCGCACACTTCCTTGCTCAGGTTGATGCCTATGCCATCATACGGTCTCGCGCCTTTGCAAAATATGCTGTCGGGTTCTGCGTTTTATCTTTTACTCCATCGATTATTTTTCTATTCAGCTTATTTTAAGGATGCCTTCATGCAGCTTTCTGTTACTGCTGAGAACAAGGAAATACCAAAGAGGTTTCAGAGCTCTTGACAGCATCAGAAAAGCACCAGGAGGAGCAGGCAAGGAGGGAGATGCGGAACGAGGCGCCAGAAAACGTCGGTGACCTTGAGAGCTGGTGCGTGCCAGGGAAGCGTGCCCGTCTGCTGCACACAGCAAAGCCGCATGCTCTTGGCAGATGTTTGAACCGACAAAGTGCTTCTGATCTTCAGATCCTTCTCCTGTCAAAGCTCAGGGTGAACTGCTGATTAGAAGCGTTTACCTCTTTTTTGCTGTTTTTAAACTCTTCTTGCATCTCTTTTTCGAGACAGGTAAGGCATCACTGTCTGGCGTGCTAAGCCACTCACCTTGATCAAATTGCCTCAGTGACATTAGCTTTCCTCTGGCTGGCGTTCCTCACCCTGTTTTTGATTTGGAGGCAGAAAAAGAGATCAATTAGCTAACTGCAACGCTAATTTGGTGAGTTTTCTCAGGAACAAATTCCATATGGGCACACTTTTAACACCGTCATTGTCCCCAAACTCCCTCCTGAGAGCTACGTGCTATCAAAACCCAACGCACCTCGGGTCAGTACAGCAGGGAACAGTCAACGGTGTGGTGACTGCTGAATCCGGGCAGGTGACTACGGCAAATCGTGTGCCCAGGGAGAAGGAACTGGCCTCTGCGCTCACTGGGGTGGCTCTGCCCACCACAAACGGTGAGGTTACTGGGGCCCGTGTAGTTCATCCTGCTTGAATTTCAGAGAATTAGGTTTGTTGTACAAGGGATGGGAGCGCTCTGACAAGCTGGCTTTTTGAAACAAAGCACAGATCAATTTACTGACTCAGTAAACTCATCACAAGCTGAGTTTTTACTGTGAAAATGTACATGTCATTTCAGGTTAATTTTCAGTTTTCTGTAGCTGGGCTGTTTAAGCTCCTCATTAGCATGTCGATCCTTGTTTAGACTGCGCTATTCATTTCTGGCACAGGAAGTATAGGCAAGGATTACTGCTTCCCCACTTAACTGGTCCTGATGGATTAGATATTAAAAACCAGACTGAATATCGTTAAGCAGCATTTTCATGCATGACACTCCTTAATATGCAAAACAGCAGGCACATAGACAAAACCAACTAAGCTGTAATTTGTAAAAGCTAATTAGTCTACGGCACCTTCCGCCGCCACAACCCGCGACCTGAGCGGTCCTCAGCAGTGCGTAGCCGTGCAAGCTCCATCCCTGGGGCAACTCCTGACATAGGCATCTGACCTACACAATTTCATCCGTTATTGCACCGTTATTGTACTCTTTAAGCGCCAATTAATTTTTTTAACAATCCTTACGAGCGGCATGAAATTAAATTTAATCTTTTTGTCAACAAACAGGGCACTGGTGTTGAGCTGTACTTGAGAAGCACTCAGAGTAACAAAATTCATCACTGCAATAGGAGCAGAGCCCATGAGACCCCACATCGCTGCCAGGGTGGCACTAATGTTAAGGTAATGTTTTACGGTCTTTGTCCAGTAATAATAGATAATAGCTTTACAGTTACAAATTAGAATCATTTTTGTAAATTGACCTGAAAAACGTCAACTTCACTCTTTTGAGTATTTCTTTAGCTAGGATTTAACCTCAAAGTACTCCCAGTGAAACCATTTTTAGCTAGTATGATAGAATATTGTACACATATGTGATAGTCCCTGGTATCCTAATCCACCTCCTAAAACTTACTAAATTAGCAACAGGGAAAAAGCTAACAGTAATGACATAGTCGAAAGCAGATGGTGGCAAAGGGCCCCACTCCACACAAAGACCTGATCAGAGGAAATTAGCTTTAACAGATATTACATCATATTTAAGCTCTGTAGGCGTGATACTGAAATTAGTTAAGTGTAAGTCTCTTTAAAACCACTGGACATCTGCTTCATGTTTCCAGTTTTGTGTTAGTAACACAACCGAGATAACATGTTTGAGGGGCAAGGCAAGGCAAGCAAGGTTTGTCTGGATGCCATAAATACAGTGGTGGAAAGGGAGGGTGGCTAACACTACCGCGCATCTTTCAATCCATCCCTTCCGATTCCACAACACGCTGTTCCTGGAGAAGAAAAACAACCACATTTTCAGTAACGGTGACAAAGAGCGACCGTTCTTCAATCTACAAACTGTATCACCAGGAGGGAGTGTGGAGTTTACTGCATCAGATGGTGCAGAAGATACACACTCCTCATTAATCCCAGATTTAAGTTTGGAGATGAACAGAGATATCAAAGATAACTCTAATTCATAGCTGGGTATCTAGGCTTCACCTGGCATTTGGCTTTTAGCAGTTCTGATGAAAGAAACAGAGCTTCACCCTTACCTAGTATGAGCAACTCTTCATTAGAGATACAAAAAATGTTGGATTTGCTTTAAACTTCACTCCAGCACCAACATCTCCCACTGCCTTGTAAGCGCAACTAATTACTGGTTCTGAACGAGCATTCCAGTTGGATTAGTGGGGAGGTTCATCTCCCCAGGCTCGGTAACGCAATGGGATGTCTGCTCACAGACACCTCCCTGCGCTGCCGAGGCCCTGCAGTACAAACCGTGCGTCTGCTGCTGCTTCAGGCCAGCACAGCTGCTTTTGTGGCCGTGCTCTGAGACAGGTAAGGGAGTTTTGGGCAAAAAAAACCCCCAAAACCATAAACAGACAAGCACTGCAGCAAGGCCTAGTCACACAGTTTATTATACAATGAAGAAAAATTCCCACTGAGTCCCAGTTCTGTGATTTGAAATTTGTTTGGCAGAGAATGGGTTTGGACACTGGAAAGGTTTCCTCAGAATGCTTATGCCTCCTACAAGCAAAACTAACAGATGGCATCAAAATCTAAATACAGAATTAAACGTGCAGCATGTAAGTCTTTAAAAACAAACTCTTTATTAATAATAAAATGATACAACTCGCAGTAAATTCCCTAAGGGCACGCTATATTACAGAGCTGTACTCGTACTAAGGAACTGAAATGGCAAAGAGACTCGTAACAGCAAGGAAGGGATTGGGGAGAGAAACTCGCTTTTGTCAAAGTGGAAAGGCTTCACTGAACTTCCGTAACTACCAGCCACCCCTCCCTGGATCCCCCCAGCCTCCTCTGTAGCCACTGCCTGCCCCTCGATAGCCTCCTCCTCCTCCTCGATAGCTTCCCCCCGGGCTACCATGGTATCCTCTTCCTCCCGAGCGCCTGCCGGAGTAGCTGTAGCCACCGTGGCCTCTGCCTCCGTAGCCAAAGCCACGCGGGTAACCTCCCCAGCCTCTCAGGCCACCGCCGTTGTCGTAACGAGCCATTTTGGGGGGGCGAGGACCATCACCGTACCTGGCAAAGAGAAACGTTACATACTCAATGCAATCTTATAGCTTCCATTTTTTTTAAATTATTACAAGAATAATCAATTGCAAGATACCCAGTTAAGACGCCCCTATTTTCTGTTAGCAGAATATGATGGTTGAATTACAGTTGCACATTTTTCTTTGGTTTGTTCCTTAAATTACCTTCAGCTCACAGGAGTTTTCATTTGGCTTTGCCTCGGAAGCAAGACATGAAGACAAGGGGCAATGAAAGGGTGCAGGCACAGCCAAATACGGGTTTTATTTCCAGAGACAGAGGTGAACAGGTTTGCCCCAAATAGGTATGGATTATCATTTCTTTAAAAGTCATTGTGTTTTGGAAGAAGCAATGACAGCTTTTATTCCTGAGAGGCCCCTGTCCTTCCTGTGGAAACAGGCAGTGACCTGTCTACATCAGACTCCCAACACGACGATTTTACATACGCTCAGACTATCAACTTTGAAACGAAACCTGAAGCTCCTGTCCACAAGGGACAAGACTCTCCTGGTGATTTTAGCTCTGGGCTCCTGCAGCCACGGAGTTGACAGCTCTGACCAGCTCTCTTCAGGCTCTCAGTGTCCCTGCGGGCAGAGGTGCTGAGCGCTCCTTGCCCCGCAGCCCCGGCCGCCCGAGCTAACCTCGCGTTGGCAGCCATCAGGCTGATGCCCGCGGCCGCCGGCCTGGAGATCTGACGGATCACGTTCAGCATTCGCTCGTTCACTGGGTCCAGCTGCCGAATGACGTCAGGATCTTTAGTCACTTCCACAACAAGAGCCTCCATCGCAGCACGCAGAGCAATGATGCAGGCAGCTGTGTTGTGGGGCATCTTCAACTTGATCCTAGAGCACAAGGAAGTACATTAGATGGATCACGACTTCTAGCAGAGAACCTGTTATGACCGATGTTCCGTGGAGTGGTTTTGCATTGCGAGCTGCACACACCGAGCCAGCAATCTACATCCTCATCTCTGAAATTCTAATTTGTCAATGAAGGGACGTGAAATTCAGGAGGCAAATTTGCAAGATCCCTAAGATGTGACGTTGTTAAAACAGAACTAGCCTTCTGTTTAAATTTGCTCTTGAGATGTAACATACTGAGATAATACCAATACATTACCCCTAGCGTCAAACCAGAAAGATACAAAATTAAAAACTAAAAACAAAATTATAAACTAAAAACATGGGCCTCCTCAAGACTTTGAAAGCTCCAGGTCACCCTCAAAAATATTAGTGAATTAAGCTTAAAGAACTCTTCATCTCCATTTTACTGACCGGGGCAGGGGAAAAAACACAGAAACATCCGGATGGTATTTAGTCATGGCCATAAAACGCGTGCTGCCAGAGGCAACTGGCAAATCCTTAGTGTTTCCCTCCTCAAGCTGTGTTTCAGAGACTTAGACCCAAAGTTCCCTCAGCCCCTCTCTGAAGGGGAGATCCAAAATATATAGTACCTCTTATTCGTGTTCCAGCTCAAGGGGAAAAACCAGCAGCTTTTATGGAAATTGCCTGGTATCGTGTTTTCAATTTAAGCAGATAATCTGCACAAAACAGTGCTGCCGATATAAACCCCTCCCTTCCTCAGAGGAAACAAAGGTAATGCCTCCACAATTAGCCCACAGCGTACGGCTTGCTCTGGGGTTCCTATTCTATAGAGATTTACGTCTGTGTTAGCAGCCGCCCCCCTCAGCCTGTGCTCTTTCGTGGACCTGAATATCACGAGTCCGTACCAGTCGTCTACCAGAACGAGCTCCCCATCTGACAGGACCTTCTTGGAGGCAAAGAGAAGCAGCTGCAGCGGGCTCACCAAGGTCATTGCTTTGGCAGAGATGGCTCGTGTTCGAATCTGCAGGTGGAAGAGGAATACGACTCTTGAAATGGAAAACAGATCCCTACACCTTCCTCTGGCCACTGAAACCAGAGAATTTTGTAAAAAAAATAAACCAAAACAAAAAACCAAAAAAACCCAAAAACCAAAAAAACCCAAAACACAAAAAAACCCAAAACACAAAAAAACCCAAAACACAAAAAAACCCAAAACACAAAAAATCTAGGTATAATGTTAGGAAATTACAAGGGCACATGTGCATACAAAAGTGAACGCTAGGCAGATGTTTACAGGGCTTCAGTACTGGCTGGTATAAAAACCCACCACCAAAAACCACTCGCCATTCAAAAGCATTCGTTTTTCCACGGCTGCATGTCTGCAATTACACAGCTGACACATTGCAAGATCCATCTCAGGCTCTGCTAACCTAAAAATGAGTAAGGCATTGCTGAATTACCTTCCCACCCTTTGCATCGCTGGGGCTGTGATGAAAAAACCCGCTCCTGCTTCTTTATTAGGGTCCTACACATCAAATTTAGAAGTTGCTACGCGTCCGTGCAACCAGCCTGTTTTGTCATTTTACAGAAACAAGACCTTAAGCTCGTACTTGAAGCGAGCGCTTGGACAGTAACAAGCCCGAGGCAGAGAGAACAGCGCTGACTACTCTGCCCTTCAGTGCAACGAGGACCTGAAGAGCAGCACTTGGGATTTCAGCCTCCTGCCCTGACGGCTGCCTCGCTGCCTCCCTCCCTCCCGTCTTTCACACGTGGGCAGAACCTGTTGTACTTGTTTGTCCTCAGGGAGAAGATTTGCTCTTGCCTGGAAGTTACCACACATGCTCAAAAGAGAGGAACTTCCAGAATAGAAATTGTGGCAGAAAAATAGGAACTGCCAGGTCAGAGAGAGACTGCCAAATGTGGCAGGAAACAGACAACCGGACCTCAGAGAGAAACTTTCTTTTAGCAGGTACATAATGGGTAGTCACTCTTAGTTGCCCATGGGTATTTTGGTTTAATAAAGCACAGCTTTTTGAGTTCAAAAGTCTTCTGGTGTTTTTAGGGGAGCTCGCTTTACAGAGCTGGTCGAGGCAGATCAACGGTCTGACCCACTCGGGATCCTGACATAAAGGGTGCAGAAGAGGCGAAGCCTCACCACAGCTCTGAACTCTGTGTGTGGGAGCCCAAAGTATCAAGCTGAACTCCCAGCCAGCGCCCAAAGGGGTCAAAATTCCACTTATTACCAATGAAGTGGTTTATCTGCCACTACTAAAACTAATTGCAGGTCAGCAAAAAGGACTGAGGATATACAAATCAGCATAAATAACCATAATTCTGAACTAACCAGTGTAGACAAGGTGACAAAAAAAGAAACCCCTATGTCTACGTGCACAGTACGTGCTGAGTACACAAAATTAATGGGATGGAGGAAAGGTCATGGGGACCCTGGGGAAGGCATCTCGGGGCATTTCCGAGATGCTTGGGAAACGGGAGATGACAAACTACCTACATTACAGAAAGGGAGCACCCCACAGCTGTATTACATGTTCCTCTCTTCTCTCTGGATTCACAAATAGCAGAAATTATAAGGGCAGAAATTCTGTAGTGCCTAATTAGAATGGAAGAGCTCCTAAAGCAATCTCTTAAAGAAGATAATAATTTAGATCTTTCTCTATGACCTGGTTGTTTTCACAAAACCCACAGGAACTGTCTATGGAGCTAAGACCTCTACCTCTACTGAAAGTGGTTGATTGGAAGTTACTGTAAAGGCTGAGGGACACCACGCTCACTTTCTGGAAAAACAAGCTAACAAAACCCAAACCAAACAACCCCAAACAAGCTAAACACTACCTAGTGTATCTTTTCTCCTACAGTGTCTTTACCAAAAAGAGCCTCTGAGACAACATGGCAGCACGTGATCAAGGACAGATTCGAAGTCTTTACCTTCTCTCCAAAAACAAAAAAAGGCGACGGATACTTGATGTCCTGGCTGCTGAAAGGGCAGTTGACAGATGACTTGTGGATGAGGGCGTTGTGCCCCTCAGTGGTAAGAATTTTCCTCTTCTCCTTGTGGTAGCAGACGTTGGGGTAGACCCCAAAAGCAAGCAGGGAGATGACAACATCCAGATTATTATCTGGTCCAGTGCTGTTAAACGGTTGAGTCATCAAACATTCTGTTGACAGAGAACAGAAGACTGGCTCTCATCCACGGGTCATGTAAGACAGCACAGCAGAGTTGTTTAGGATCCTGGATCAATGCGTTTTCTGATTCCATCAACTGGTAGATGTGCCGCTGTTCTCAAATGACCTCTGCACCCAAAGCATTTCAGTTCTACATTCAACCTTCAATTTATTCATGGAGAGCAAAAGGCTGAAAAATACTACTGCAAAGAGATGTTTTTCTCTCCCAAGCTCTTAAAAAACAAGGAGAGAGGGGTTTGCCCAGAATGTGCTGTACCACAGCGTGTTTCCTGTCATTTGTTTTGGAGACAGATCTTTTGGGGGAGGTCAGAATGGATGTTTTCATTAGTTTATTTGTTATAAACCTCGCCAGAGTCTCTGGTGGCTTGTTTTCAGGTCATCTTGCCCAGAAATAAAGTTAAGGATAAATGCAGCAATGATCCTAGCAGCATGAGGAGAAAAAAATTAACGGAATTTAAAAAAAAAAAAACAAAAAACATCAAAAAAAGAAAGAGAAAAAAAAAAAAAAGAAAAAAAAAAAAAAAAAAAAAAAAAAAAAAAAAAAAAGGAGGGGGAGATGAACATCTGCTGAATCCAGCCACCCATGCCACTTAACTGAGCAAGCTCCTCAGGAACATCAGGCAAATTCAGAACCTGATCAACTTTAAGAATATTTTTTTTTCCTTAGAAAATCGAATAATATGCCACACTACTGCACATCCTTCCTGTGGCACAAAGCCAGAAAATCATAGGGCACCTAGCACACTGTTTAGATCACCCGGACTCCCTAAGGCTAATGAAAAGGAGTGGGGAAGCACAGCACATTTCGGAGATGCAACAAGTGAAGAAGAAAGAAAATCAAGGAGGTAATTCCGTAAGGACAATTGCTTAACAGATTGTTAATCCTGCAGCCCTAACCTCAGCCTCCAAAATCTCCTCGTGTGGCACCACCGCCATCACAATTTCTCCATGAGAGAATGAGACAGCACTAAAATTTCACCTGAACGCAGCCGTAAAAGCTGAACAGCTTTATGGCAAAGCCACTACTACAGGCCTCTGTGCTTGTGTATTCATCATAGATTATCGTGTGTGTTTGTTTCTCAGCCCATGAGAAAATCAATCATTAAAGTACTATATCAAAACAGAATTAATCACCTTCAGGGAAGCCAGAATTAATAAGTATATCTTTCAGCTGGACTTTTGCTTCCCAAGTCATTCTAAGAGTAGCCATGCTGAGCCTTTTGTGTTCACAAAATCTTTTTTCTGCTTCTTCACCACCCATTCTAAAAAAGAAAAGAGTGAATTACAAGTCTGTTCAAGAAAAGGAAGAGCATGACAGTCTAGCTGTCACAGCACCCATTGACATATCTAGTCTGGTCACAAAACTGCTCACCCTGTGTAACTTCTCATCAAACTTTGTGCCAAGACAACGTACCTTGCATCATCCCAGGCCTGGAAGACGGAGAGCAAAGCAACATGATCTGAAAACCTGTTCCCAGCAAAATTCCTGTGGACATAACCCAGTCGTTTGCCTTCGCTGATGAAGGGTTCGGGGAAACAGGTGGCTGCAGAGATGGTACAAACAGCATCTCCCACACTGAAAGAAACCAGGATATCAGGATGGGGTTTATTCACAGCACTGCTGCCAGCAGCTGCTACAGCCTGCTGATACCAGTAAAAACTCCTCCGCTACAGACTTAGTAATTTGGCCCTTATCTACCAGAGTTCTTCAGAAAAACACTTCCCTGGAAGTGGATGTTAAAGTAGCTCCAATTCCAGTACTGTCACAAGTATTCACAAGTTCTTCATTTATCTTCTCTCCCCTTCCTCTATCCATATGCAGTTTTTTTCACCATCTTCTGGTGGAAACAACCGTGCGGCCATCGCAAATTACAAAGATCAGAACTTCACTTCCGCTAAAGCAAAACGTGTGGATTCATTTTTCTTATTATCTAGATCTCAAATTTCACATCTCTCCACCTCTAGCTCACCGCTATACTTCAGTATTTAGAGTTCCACTCTTAATTCATAAGTAATCAGCCTCTCCTGCTCCCTAGCAGTTAACTCTGAATTGCAGGACTACTTTATCCCCTATACTCTAAGTTATTTATCCTCTGCTCTCATGAATATTCAGCTTTCTATCCCCAGTTGTAGCATTTATAGCCCATCTAGATGTATTGGTTTTTCTCTTCTAGGGTGCATGTCTAGAGGCTCAGGAATTTGAAGAAACAAGAAAAAGACCACTGAGACCACTCAACTTACTAAAAAATACAGCCCATTATCATCATCTTGCCCAGACGAGGTTCGATGGGAAGTTTGGCTAGGATTCTTCCAAGAGGTGTCAGCTCATCGTTGGAATCCAGGGCATCAAGCTCTGAAACAAGATCTCTTATTACCACAGACGGTTATCCAATCCTAGAAACCCTCAGATAAGAAATTCAGAATTTTACAACTGTGTTCAAATAGAACCCCACCTGTATTTAAGTTTAATGTTGATTACAATATTGCCAACTTGTTTTTCAAAACTGGTCTGAGGTCAAATAAACACATTTTACTTCAGCTTTACAGATGTTTTACTACCTCCTCCACAATTAAAATAAATACTATTTTATTCACATACCTATTTCTTCCATTTCTTTTTAGTTTGCTTCTGTACGAATCACTCTTAAACTTTTTTCAAGTCCCTATATTTGATCTAATTAATCTAACCTAATTTCTGCCTCAAATCAAAGCAGCCTTATCACAGCCAGCCGTGGAGTCTTCATTGCAACTGGCAATCACAGAACCCTCTGTTCATCAAAAAAAGAGTACCACAAACTCTCTCCTCCGTGAAGCTTTGCCTGCCTCTATTTACAGACTACTTTGGGAAACTTCAACATAACTACAAGCTTTATATTAAGAAAAAAAAAAAAAAAAAGCTTTGTAGCCTTTAAATGGGAAAGTGAACAAATAAATGACTCCCTAGCCACTCTCAAATCCATTTTTCTTGGTATCTATTGAACGCAAAAGCCTAAAGAATATTGTGAAGAATAGCATGTCTCACCATCCTAAACACATACTAGTAGCAAACACACACTGAAAAACAAATCACAGGTCACCCCGGAAACGGAGGCACGTGCAGAAACGTCTATGTGGTGTTACAGCTGAAAACATTTGCCTTTTCGCCTGGCTTTGCGTTTCCTATCTGCAGCGTAAGAAAAGCACTAACAGTTTTTAGATCAGAAAGTCGTTAAACTTGAATACATATCCCCAGCTGTGTTTTTCATTCTGGTCTCCCTTCTGTGTACAAGCAATGTAGGCTCGTCACACAATTTTTTCATAAAATCAACAATCAAACAGATATTTCAGGTCTTAGAAAGTTTAAGAAATGCTTATTTAGTGACATTTCCAAAGCCTGATGAGCTTTGAGATCACTGTTTTAAATCCAAAGCATAAATTTAGGGCTCCTCCCTTCTTCATTTTACTCGTATTCTAGCCAGCCCCTTGAAGAAACTGAGGCAACGGCTTAACCCCCACCTCAGTTTCTCCTGTTTTGGGAAGATACTGATGCTTGCATATTCATAAACCGGAGATTTAATTACTTGATAAAATAGTGAGATCTTGGGTCAGCAAACTGTACAAAGCAGTAATTATACAAGAAACTACTAACCCCTCTTCTTCAGCAGTTTTAGAGTAGTTTTGTAAATGCCTCAGGCACGGGACTGAGTCTGTCATACACGACAGTGCCACAGCTGGAAGACAGGAAGCTGGAAGCTAGCATAAGTTACTGGTAAAATAATAAAACAAGCCTTCATTTGAGGGCTCAAGTTTCTTAAAGGAATGACACTTGGGAATTCAAGTATTTCTTCAGCTGCAAAGAGTCACTGCCACCCACATGACGCGTCCAGGAAACACCTTGCTGTTTCAGAGAGCATGCTACTACACAACCAACCTAACCAGAGACGTTAAAGCTGTTTGTAAGTGATCGTTACACACGGGAGATCACTTGGAGTCAGCTTCGCTGACATACAATCTTGTGGACAAACAGCCATACCTCTTAGCGTGCGTTCTGCTTCAATCACCGCATCCAAAGGTGGTGGTTCTATCGCTTTGGCCAAAAATTGACCAATTCCTCCCAGCCGCAGCAATTTGATGCTCAAAGCAATTTCATGAAGCGGTGTTCGAAACATTTCGGGTGTTATATGAGTTTGAAGTCTGGAAGAGAACAAACAAAAAAAGCCCATGTTTTTCTGAACGCTGGCTTTGATCACCATCATGGGTCATTCCATCAGCATAAACTATCGCTCCCCAAAGCAAATATAGCCTCCTGGCAAACCCATCGACTCTCACCGTGCTCCTGTAACTCAGGCTCTTCTACCGGTATTTAACTTCCACGCTTCTCAGTTCTCATCTCAGGGTAAAGGTACAATGGAAATGCAGAGGGTACAGCCCTCACATCACCACTACCCTGACCACACACACAGTCTGCACGGCTGAGGCCCGATTTGCAGCACGGCTGCGTCCAGCCCCCTCGACCAACTCCAAACCACCCAACTCCTGCACATTTCTGCTTTGAGCACTAAGAAGATTAAATATTTTGCTGGATGCTTTCCAAAGGTGTTTTCCTGGTCAGAAAAAGACCTGACGGAAATAGATGGAGCTCTTAAGTCTTCAGCGCAGCATCGTTAGTGATCCTTTAGCTTGTTGGTCGAAATAGGAACTCCTAGGAATGACTGCACTGAGCAACAGACAGCTAGAAAAGGTTTCAAAACACCTTGAACAGATATCCAGATTCGGCTGGCATCCAATTTAGATGGTATCTCTCAAAAGATTATCTACACAAGTCCACAAACACTCTTTCTTTCCTAGGAACCACGGAGCTAATATATTTTGGGTTTACACTCTTTGGAGGAAAGTAACCTGAAAGTCTTGAAGTCCCATGATTACTTAGTAGCCTAAAATCAGTCAAAAATTCTTTATTAAAGTCAGTCCACTGTACTAGACAGCAGAGCTAAATAAATTTGAGCAATTTAAGGCAAGTTTTTGATCAGGAGCTATTTATGCACCTCATACTATGGGTAAAAGGATATAAATATATGTAATATTATTGTTAAGCAAAAGAACAGAGGATATTCCAGTGTGAACTGACTTCATGCATCTCCTTTCTGTGCTTTCTGAAATTATTTCCCCAGTTTGATCAGAGGTAGCATACAACAGTTCTGAGAGAAGTCTCTGAGGTTATTTTATTTCTAAAGAGCGCAGCCTCACCTTTCAAAGCGAGCTCTGCTGCACAAATGGAAACAAAATCCAGCGCGCACACGTCCGGCTCTTCCTTTCCGCTGCTCCAGATTCGTTTTTGATGCCCAGACCGTGGCATAGTTTGTCATGTTGTTATGAGCAGTGAACAGCTTCACTTTTTGTCTGTTACAGAAAAAAAAACAAAACACCCCAAACAAACCTACTTAAGATCAGATGTTCTTTGTCTTGAGTCCTCCCAAATCAGATGTTATTTTATTCTGTGCAGCCACACCGCTTCTAACAAGCGAACCACCCGTGTTTGATTAGCTAAGCTTTGGGTAGTTAGCCATCTTTATAAAGGTCTTTATAAAGCAGCGCCCCAAGCTATACACAGAATGAAGTTTTCACAACTGTCTCAAAAACTTCAAATTCTCATGCAATTAATGAGATCCCTGTGTGTGATTTGCTCAAGAACATGCACAGCGAGACAGGATCTGTAACAGACTACAAAAATCCTCCTATTTTCCATCGGCTCTACACTGAGCGTTTGTAATGTTCATTTGGCAGACGACATATTTCAAATCCGCGTGGAGACCCAGTGACACCTCAGATGAATAGTGCCGGCCTGACTGCTGCTGACCAAAACCGGCCCGCTGACATGCCAGTGCCGTTTGTAACCGTGTCGAGCGGCTCAAGACAACGCAAACTTGTCTTGAGTGAGTTAGAGTCCTCAAGTTCGACTCTGTGACTGTGGGAACACAAGGCAGTTCTGTCTGTTCAGAAAACCTTTTTTGCATTCCAAAGAATAGGATTTAAAACACAAAAAGCTACTTCATGAACTCACTTGCAGGAGTCTATAACATAGACGACATCATTGATGGTAATGCTAGTCTCCGCAATGCTGGTAGATAAAATAACCTATAAAAAAAACCAGGAAATGCATATTGAAATATATTTGGTCTGAAAAAGTGAGGGATGGACTGCAAGATAAACTACATAACCCCTATAAAAAAAAAAGTCAGCAGTACGTTCCACAGAAGCACGACAACAGAAGAAAGCATGTTACACTCCACAAAGAGAAGGTTCTCGTACTTTCGTTACTCCAGGAGGCACAGGATCAAACACTCGTCGTTGTTCCTCCAGAGGAATTTGTGAATGCAGAGGTAAAATCCTATACTGGTGGCCCCCTACAACACGAATACAAGAAGGTCAGTAACTATTACTGCGTAAATCTCATTTTTAATTTGCACAACATAATCGTTTCTACCCATTCATTCTCACAACAAATCCAGCCCGCTCCCATTCAGCTAACTCTCATCTTTACACACTCAGTACTGTCTTTTGGAAAAGGAGATGAAACATAAAAAACCACAGTTGCTCGTACCGAAGCGTGGACTCATTTCTAGGTACTTCTGCATTGTATAGATCAAGTTCCAGCCAGGCAAGAAAACGAGTACAGCTCCCGGGACATTCAGGGACTTGATATAAATTAGCAGGGCCTCAATGAGTTCAAAAGAAGTTTCTTTCTCATTCAGCTGAGCCATGGAGTACTTTGTTTCTGGGCCATATTCATCACTGCAAATAAGGTTGCAATTGGCCTAAAAAAACCAACAACAACAAAATAACACACACACACACAAAAAATCATATAAATTAATTTACTCAACCTGTGGAGACTGGCTGGCCAGGCAAATAGGAAGATGAGATGTGTGGACAGGGAAAATCGTCTCAGGCACAGCTCACAGAACGACTCACAATAACTAGTTCAAATCCTGCTTCCCCAGATTTCCAATACAAGAATGGAGTTATAATCTCATTGCACTGAGTTATAACTCAATACAAATTTGCAGCAGGAAGCTATCAAATGAATTTAACTTCTGTTCCGATGAATGAAGATAACATCATCAGAGAAAATGCTTCTCTTAAGAAGTATCAATCCTTCTTTAAAATTTCTAATAACTGACCTAAACAGTAGTTTTAGACTTACAAATTAAAAGCTGTGTCATGAGAGCGATTTGTGTGTGTGTATGTATGTAAGCACCTACAGGATCAACTGCAAGAGAAGAAGAGAATCTCAATTTTCACCCTGAAAAAGTATCACCAAGCTCATATTTCTGTATCTATTTCTTCCTCCCAGGTCACTGATGTTTTCACTTTTAAAAGCATGTCAGTTCTATCTTTAAAGAGAAAAAAGCTGACAAAACATGAAAATTTTAGCTTCAACAAAAAAAGAAATTCTTCCATTTCCAAGGGCAATGAGGAAATTAAATTCTATTTCTGAAGTTAACAGCAATCTCAGATATTAAAAATACAAAAGCTGCTAAAAATGTTTAACAATGCCAAATGAATTACACTCAAGCTAGAGTCCTAACTGGCACTTGTTTAATTTATCATATTAAAAAGTCAAACGTACATCATCATCTTCACTTTCTTCATCCTTGTCTTTCTTCTTCTTTTCCTTTGGAGGAGGAATGAACTGAGTCATTTGAATGCAATCTTCCAGAAAATAATCTGCCAGGACAGACAAGCATTGGTTATCAAGCCTGACCGCTGGAAGCCTGTGTAAGGGAACACAATTCTTTTTATCACCTCTTGAGATTCTCCTGATATAATCGTGGTGTTTCAGAGTATGAAGCCAAGATCAGAGAAAACTCCTTGGCTGTCAGCTAGGGTATGAGAATTATTCCCACGCTATTCCAATGATTATTCCTCTATTTAATATACCCCCACGTATTTTTTTTACTGTTTTGTTGGGGGTATTTTAGTGGCTGATTTAAAGCTATTTCCATTATTCCTGATATTCCAGACAACTGATCTGAAACACCACAGATTGATTATTACTATCTCATTCTCCAATGGAAACTACCCCATGTGGTGGTGCTTTGGGGTGGGTTTGTGTTGTAGGATTGGTTGGGTTTTTTTGGGGGGCGGGGGGGAGTGGCAGTATTACTTGTTTGTGGTTTTAAACCAAACAGTGCTATGAAATGGTTCACTGTTACTGACCTCTTTGCGCAGAGTAAGCCACATCTGTAAAACATGACAACCCAAAAGAAACGTGTATCTTGCCGTACCCATAATCTTAAAGCATATGACCGATAAAATAAAAACTAAAGCAGTTCCTGAGAGTTCCGTCAGCGATTTACCTTGGACAGGGTAGGTTCTACCAAAGACCTCCACGACAGGACAGTTGAAGAAGTATTCACAGAACATACTCGTATCGATGGTGGCAGACATGAGGATAACCCTGATTTCAGGATATGCCTGAACTACGTCTCTCAGCACCACCAAAAGAAAGTCGGTCTGCATATAAAGAGGATAAGAGCATCATTAATTTCCTACCCATAAGAAGCAACATCTTCCCGAGAGACCAGAAAGAATTACACAGACACATACATTTATCGAGCAGGAGCTTTGCTGGGCAAGAGAAGTAACAATTATCACAACAATATTCTATAACCAGAAACAGTTGTCAGTGCTTCATTTTGCAAATACTGAAATTCTTGGGATAGGTGAATTTTAGGATTTCCAGTGTAAAGAAGAGTTATTCTTTTGTCAGAATGAAACAAACTAAAGAAAAGCATTCAAAATTAGTTTGCTTCCTTCCTAACAATACACTACGACCTAAGGTCTTTTTACGTATAAAGTAACCATGGTTCATAAAACAAATAGGAAAGACTCAGTGCAATTGTATGCAACGTTTTATAGTTCTGTTTAAAAATGACATTATGTGGTTTTGCCATGCAGTTAGGTGGGCCCTTAGTTCAACAGATGAAATTCCAATCTCATTCAAAAGTTGAAAACTTGTAATTTACATCATTAATACAAACTTAACAGCTGAAGAGATCAGAAAAATCTGCATTGCAATTCCATCAAAATGAATCCCCAAATTCTGTCAAAACAAGCTTAAACACCATGTTAGAACTCAGCGGTTTCTCTCACTCTTTGTGTGGCAAAGCAGAAAACTATATGGAAGAATCAAAGGGACAGAAAATGTTTCCCATTACTTAAATTAACACACAATCTCTCCCTCAATTACAAATTCTATTTGTAATTTGTTGCATTTTTCTTTGTGTTAAAGCCAAATTGAAATGTGTCGCTATTGAGATGGCAGCATCAGTAAATACCACTGCCATTCCATCACAGCAATACAACACCGTCAGTAGAAAAAGCACTCCAAAAGAAAAGTGGCATTCAACATGCTCTCACATTTGGCCAAGAAGTGCTTGTACCATGGCGTTCTGTGTTCCCAGAGAGGACCAGGACACAGAAGGCAAAAGAGATAGGGCAGCGAGTAAGCACAAGTCCTTGCTCTTTTAATCAGGTAAGGAGTAATTAAGAGAAGAATTTCTAAGAATCTTATTGAAGATGGAAAACTCACATATATGGCACTTAATAAAATCTACATTTTCCTTTCGCAGTTTACTATTAGACAAGAACACATGCAAAAGTTAAACAGAACAGAAGCACAGAGAGAAACAGGATCGTGATCACCAGCTAACTCACATTAATGTCTCTCTCGTGGATCTCATCGACAATAACATGACTAATGCCACGGATCCCGGCCTCCACCTTTCTCAGAAGAACACCTTTAACAGACACAGTAGTCAAACGTTCATATAGGTCACAGCTCAGCCTTCCCCCCCGCCACCTCGCCTCGTTTCATCAAGAACAGTTGCACTGGTTTAAAAATCAAGACGTAACAGGCTGCCCAGCATCTTTTACAGCCCCATCTCTGAGTGCCATGCTTTCATTTGTGCAAGTGCTGGGGAGCACAGAAAGCGTTACCACTAGAAAGACTCTTTCTTCTTTCCCACCCAATACTGCTTCCCCTTCTGTCTTTTAGGGACAATCAATATATGGCAATTTTATCTCTTCAGCACATTATTTCTGCGTTGTATTAGACCTGTATAATTATACTTCTGAACTACAATCTTAATCTTTCTCTGCACAACAGTATGTCAGCAAACTTATTCTACTAAAAAAAAAATTGTTAGTCTTTTAAACAGATCTTCTAAAAATTTTAACACCACCATGTTTCTGCTTTTGCTGGTAACTCAAAAGAATTCAGACCCATAATTAATAAGCTCCAAACATAAACCGAACAATACAGACCTACAGTGCAGAACATCACACTGGCATGCGGCCGAGGAAGCACAGATTCAAATCGCACGCTGTATCCACAGCTTTGCCCAGGTTGTTCTCCCCTCTCATAGGACACACGCTCTGCTACAGAAACTGCACTAATCCTCCGAGGCTGAGGGATGAAAAAGTTTTCTCTAACTTAATGATGAAGTTTTTGAAGTTTATCAGAATACCCCCAGAAACAAGAAAGTCAATTATAAAAGCTATAGGTTTATATAAAGATTTCTTTAAACAGTACTATCTGTAACAGCAGGCTTTTTTCTTCAAAATGGTCAATCCTGCACATGAAATGACAGAGGAGGGATACAAGGATGTAGGGGAACCACCAGCTGCCATTTGCCAAATCCTTTCCCCTCGGTCTGCCAAACAGTTTTCTGCTGGGCAAGGTACAGATTATCCCAACTGTAGATATATGAAAGAATAAAACTCCAAATGAAAACATACACGATGCTGAGGTTTCTCCTACATGTAGTACCAAGGAGATAGTTTTATGAATGATGTCCTGTAATGATAATCAGATTTCTCAGCCCATCCTAATAGGTGCTTTCTAGTGTCTGATCACAAAACTTAAGCAGTTGCATTTGTAACGCATTCCTCACCTGCGTCACTACTATGTTGCACTCTGCAGCTCTGTTGGTTTTGATGTATTCGTCCAGGATGTACTGTGGAACTTGTGTGGTTTTGCCACAGCCAGTGGCACCCCGAATGACAACAACAGAATTGTAACGGATCGCATCCAGAATTTCACTTTCAAAATTCTTCACGGGTAAGGCCTCTCTCTCTTGTTGGATCTGGAAAAAAATTCAGCACATTTCTAAAAATCTCCAAAAATCAACCTAATCTGTTCCACCTGCATACTTTGTCTCACTCTTCTACACAGGGTTTGCTTACACAAAGGAAAAACTGCCTAAGAACAAATCATACCTTGTATTTTTATCTTACACAGCGCACATCCATCCCAGTGCAACATCCAGCTCTTCTGAAAACTTGGTGCGTATCACTACCACAGTCCAGTCTTACACACTTTGTATACAACGCGTTCAACCTCTTTCGGAAAAGAAAAAGGCTAGCGCAAGCACGCCATGCTACAGGAAGCACACTTACCCTTTGTAATTCTTCATCCTGCTCCAAACGGTATATGAAATCGCTTTTCAAATCCATGCTTATTTGCTCTGGAGTGAGCTGTAAATACAAGACATTGTTTGGAGGCTTTTCGACCCCTCTGCTTATCTGTATCATCCCTTCAATATCAAATCAGTCACATCAACATCATGATTCCGAACAGCAGTAAAGGATCATTTCCTATGTAACTCTCTGAAATCAGTTATGCCTATGAGCTACTTTATTTCATTCATTCCAGTGTGTTAAAATGAAATGGCCGTCCTCAAAGAAGTTTCTCAGAAAGATCCAAAGTACTGAAAAAGAATGATTGTTTAAATTTAAATACTTTTAACTGATTGAGAAACATAGGCTATTCAGCGGTAAGCCAATGAGACACTGAGATGATCATTCAGTCAGGAGTTTTTAATGTAAGGAATGAAATAACGTAAGCACATAACCACCCACAGAACAGTAGCTAAAAAGGGAAAAGCGAGCAGAGAAGGAAATTTATCAAGCAACTAAGAAAGAATTCTAAAGAAATTAAAATTTGTTACCAAAGGGCTAATTGGTTGTGCTGAAAACAAGTTAGCTGCACCATGACTAGCACACTGAAATCCTACTGAGATTTGAAGCCAGCTCAATTTGTATTCTGTAAATACATCAGTTATGTGTTTTAAGCAGCAACACTCAAATTGATATCAGTTTCATATTTTTTAAAGCTATATATAATGATCACTGTTAAATTAATGTCATTTATGGAAAAAAATGGAATCAAAAGCGGCATTAAATCATTATTTTGGTCATAAATACACTGGTTCCTCTGTTGTAGGAAACAGAAATTCCTGCCCCGAGCGTCTCTTCTGACCAGGTTATACCAGTGGCCAAATTATGCCTCCAAACTTGGCAACCTAGTATTTCTTCCCTTCTTCATCATTTTATCATGCCACATTGCTGCTTTTCATTTGCTCTGTGGTGAACGGGACTATAAAATGACAAAAAAAAGGAAGCAGGCTGATTGTGTCGTGACACCGGCTTGGAGCAGTTTTTCCTCCTGGAGAACAAAGTCCCAGCACAGAAATATGGGAGAGAGAGGCTAGAGAATTATAAATGACATGCCCTTACGCTTACCTTGGAATTTCAATAGGAACTTTGTACAGGCTGCACAACAGCAGGCAAAAAGCGAAACAAGACCAAGAATTGGGACATTCAAGACACTGCTGCTCAAAACCTAATAAAACGTGAAGTAAACACAAAGAACTCCTAACAATGAAAAGACCTCTTTCCTCCAGGTCAAGAAGGGAAGAAATTTTATCAGTGGTTAAATCCTAGGGGGAAAAAAAGCATTTAAAAGTTCTGGAAGCATGGGAAACTGGAAGCACTGGAAACAAATCAATTTTTTAAACTGTCTTACATTTGCCAGAGGACCCTCATCAATATTGCAGCTGGTCCAAGGGTTCCAGTTGGAATGAGGCGGTGACCATGGAATGACTCCCATGTGACTTTGTCTCTGCGATGGTTCAAAATGGGCCAACTTTCCAAAATTAATCAGAACTGGATTACTGGAATCTTCAGGCTATAAATCCAAAAGCAAAGTGGGCAAAGAAAAAGAAATGTATTAAACAAATAGGCTTGATGTTAAATACTGGAGTATTGGAACCACACACTCACCACAGGCACAATCTCCAGGGACAGTTCCCGTACAGTGTTTTGCAGCCGACTTTCTAAGTCAGAAGACAGCGACACCTCGTAGGGTTCCATCTATTAAATGTTTAAAAACTGCATGTTAATATACACAGAAAGACAAATGGAAGCCAGAACTGGAGGCTACTAGAGAGTATACTGAACCATCAAACAAGGCCAAAGAGTACCATCAATTAAAACTTCAGATTCTTGAAACATTTTGCCGACTTTTTATCCAACAAGAATCTCTAGAATATTTTTAAATATCTGAGTTTAATTTCAGAAGAAAACATTCCCAAACCTGTGACTGAATACCAAAAAAAACGCTAACGTGCCAAAGAATGAAACCAAATAGTCAAGAATTGTACATAGCATAAACAGAAATCTTTAAGCTTCTAGAAAATTTATACTAGAAAAAACATTTGTTACAAATCCTATTTCATTTAATATGCTGTAAAACTAGTTTACTGCTCCACTCACATACACGTGAAATTCTATTTCCGATTCAAATCACTGACCAGACCAGAAAGAGTTGCTGGTCTAAAGAATCAAAATTATTATTAACTTTTAAGCTGTTAAATATTGAAAGCAAACTCACTCATCTTTATAAGAGAGTGCTTGTGTGTTATTACAGTGAAAACAACAATTTCTGACCCTTCTACCAGACTCACCGATTCTCCTTTTTTCTTTGCCTGTCCAGAATAAGGTTCTATGACACCAAGATGGTAGAGTTGTCTAACCAAGGAAAGGGCACAGGACTGTGCTGCCAGCTTTTTGTTTGATCCGTGCTCACGACTGAAAATCCCTGCGGCACACAAAGTTCAGAGCTGTAGCAGCTAACAAGTCAAACGGCTTCCACAGAAGACACTACTCTGAAATGGGCTTTGTGATTGGTCACACAGGCCAGGCTTCAGGGAAAGAGTCTCAAATCTCGATAAATCCAGAGTTCCAACATAAAATCCAATCAAGTCCCTTCATCAGCTGACTCCCAGTAACTCTGTAATGTTACTTACTGACTTCCTGGGGAACTCCCGTAAAGTTCTTTTTTTTGCATTCAGTGTCTAAGGAAGTATGATTATCCTACACCACCCAGCAACATCGTACAAATTTCACAGCAAGCTCTGCATAAATGGGCATGGTACGGGCAGCACACCCATTGCCTGGGAATGTATTATACATCTGCACTTCTCAGACATGCGAGGAACAAGTAATTAACACAAACAAAACCTACCATAGCTCATGAGCATTTTTTTGTGCTGAGAAGAAAGATTAGTAGAAGCATGTAACAGACGAGGAGTAGAACACAACAAGCACAGCACGCAGAAAAAAGATTTCATATCAGGAAACAAACATGAAACTCTACCTCTGGAAGTGGCGTAACTATAAAAGTCTGTACCCACGAGTATGACCTATTCCTTTGCACCAACACCCATCTCTTGTTACGATAAAAAATAAATAAGAACACTTACTTCTGCCCAGCTGCTTCACGTAAATGTTCATTTCTGCAATAAAGCTCCTTTAAGAAAAAGAACACAAAGGTACAGTTACCAATGGCTGATACTGACAGTGCAAAAAAGCCACTCTTTCCAATTTTTGTAGGCAAAGATCTCTGTGTCCTCAGTCAGAGACTCTCAACTCCTCAATGGCCAAGGTACTAGTCCCTTTAACCTCAAGTTAGTAGGTAACAGACTTGCCATCAATAGAACCAGTAGATCTGTTAAGAAGAGTCCTGCAAATGCCACCATTCAGCATTGATATTTAAAGCCACATTATTAGGAAATATGCTCTGAGCTGTCTAAGTTTAAGACATCGATTATAAAGCAGATAGTATGTTAATGTAACATTAACTGTAACCCACTAGTAGCCTGGGTTTATTAACTCGGATGCAACACTTAATACAGCTACGCTGGTTTTTGCTACTCCTTGGCCAGCTCAAAGCATAGACAAAACTAGAGCAGGTCATCTTGTCAAAGACCACTGAATGTATCTGCAGAGGAGGAGATGAGATACTTGAATTTTCATGAAGCCCTTATTGCCATGCTGTGGGAAGAGCGTACAGTCCAAAGTAACTCTGTGCAGCAAGTGTAATGGTTTGCCTAGTAGGCATGTAACAGATTCATTTAGAGGTCAAATGTTATGTGAATTTGGGCTTAAAAAAAAAAATAAAATAAAAGAGCGCCATATGTCAACAGAAGATGAGGGAAACCAAGATCCATGTTTTTAAGAATCACAAGTCTAAGCATTTATGTGCACAGATTAAAAATTAAAGCCAAACTCATATAAGACAGGATTTAAACTGGCAAATGTGATTCAAGATGTATGACTGGGCTTTATCAAACTGAGGTCGTCTTTGAAAACTATGCCTTGGTACTTCCACAGCTGCAGGCAGAGCCTTGCAATCTGTGTCCTTCATTTCTTGCTGCAAACAAACAAACAAGAAAAGGTTAAGCAAGGGACTTAATTTTCAAGTCAGAACTCCTTCCTGTACTACCAGCGAACTGACCTTCGGGCACAGTGGCTTCATGGGTCAAAGGCCACTGGCTTTCAGGGACACAACAGCCAACTAAGGCACCGATGACAGTATGTTTCTCAGCCAGGCCTATAGTCAGCATTCAATCTCATTCTCCTCCACCTAAGGGGAGAACAGCAACACCAGAAATCAGTTCACAGCAGAATCTCATGTGATTGTTTAGTACAGCCTCAGCAGCCCCTGTGTGAACACACACAGATCTTTGGCGTCCTTCGCTGCCACTGTCTTCAGCAGGAACAGGAGGAGGCAAAGGCATCCCATGCTACCGATGGAATCCCAAAAGAGAAAAGCCACACCCCATCCCTTAATATTTCATTCATATTTTGTGTATTAGGAGAGCCGTGTTTATATTTACAATTTATACCCTCCTGTCATAATTAAAACAAAGTTTTCTGAATCTGAATTTTCCAGCTAATACTAAGTTCTTATACCATGTGACTATGATTACTTGACCCCAAAAAAAGACATTTCTCCTTCAAAAACCTCTGAGAGCAAGGCTGACATTTCTGTTATGAAGACTATTACTTTAAAAAACAAAACAAAAAAAAACCAACCAAAACCCAAAACATATTACTGTCCTCAAAGCTCCAAAACCATCTGAAACTATTCCTCTCCTGTTATACATACCAAAAGGATGAAATGCAATAGTTTCCCCTCTCTCAGTGAACGCTAGAACACGTGAGGATAGTTTCACGCCTATCCAACCCATTGCAGCAGATAAGTTAGTTCCCCCTTCTGCCATTCCATCCAGGGCAATTCGCACAAGCTTTCCTGGATGTAGTAAATAGGAAACTCTGAAATGCTCTCTGGAAGAACAGTAAGTGGGCTGAGAAACATACTGTCATCTGTGGCCACCTCATTCTGCTCAAGTTTATATGCCTTTAAATACAGGGGGTTTAATGCTTTTACGTACACAAGGCATAACAAAATGAGCTGCACAAATAATCTGCAAGTTTTATAATAAAAGTGCTCAAGAACTACATCTGCCACAAGATTATTTAAAATTCCTAGTGCTGTACAAGCTAAATCTTTCTGTTACTCATTTAAGGGAAAGAAATCTCCCTGCTTGAAAACATAAATGGAGATGAAGGGACTTGAGGATAGGTTTTAAATGAGAATTTAGAACTTTCTGACACCAATACACATATTTCAGATGTTCTAAATGCTTGCAAGACTTGAGAACAAAAGAATACCAGAAGTCCTGCTGCAAGTAAGACTCTTATGGGAGACTATAATTAGAGAATTCACTTCTTTCTAAAAAAAAAAAAAAAAAAACCCCACCAAACCCCTCTCATAGAAAATAAATTTATATAATAACCCCCCCCAAAACTCAGCAAGAAGAATCCAGCAGCAGCATGCCATTCTTTCTGACTACAAAACTTAATTATATTTCACAAGCAATAACAGAATGTCCTGAAGTTCTGATAATTTCTGAAGACTACTCCAAACAGAGGCAAAAAAAACCCCAACCATCACTGCTTTATGCATAATGCTGTGTGTGTGTGTTATTTTGATTTGGGAGGGGCACACAAGAATTTTCTGATGGAATTGACAGAAAGTCAAAACAGAGTAATACCCAGCTGGTTTCAGCTGAAATTTAAGACCCTCAAAACTCCTTCAGGAAGATTCTGCCAAACTAATTTTTCCAGTAGAAGATTCTACTGCCAAAAAAGTTTATTATAATAAAAATATAAACCAATGTCCTTAGAGCACATTTCTACATAAGCTAACGTAAGCATATTTAAGATTTACCCAGAACGCACAAAGGCAACTACACTCATTACCACTCTTTCCACTCAAACTGACAACTCAACCATTAGCTAAGAGCACTGCAATAATTTTTAAAAGCTGCACATCCATGAAAAATCTTAGACAGAAATTTCTTCAGAGTCACTCGGATCTTGGCACCAAGGCTCATCACCCCCATTTCAAGATTTAGGGATGCCTGCGGGCCTGACAAAGAACACTGCTTTCTCAAATGGCCCTACAGAGCACTGCAAGTGTGATTAGCCACCATCACCAAAAACATTTCTAACTCTTCATATGCAGAAGGTGACTAAAACTACCAAACCTGTTGTGATCAGGCCCCATTTCAGTGTATTTAAATTCTTCCTGAATCTTCTCCTTTTGGAAAAACTGGTTCAGACGTGCCTTGGCATTTTCCAAGGTCCAACCCCCATGAAGATCGGCATGTATGTCCACTTCTGTCTCTGAGGTCTAATATTGGGGGGGGGGAAAGTATTATTTTCTCATTTATACAAGATTTCAGTTTTAAACATTCTTACGCATCTTTCAAGTAACTAGATTTCAGGTTTAAACATTCTTACACGTCTTTCAAGTAACTTGTCTAGATGCTATAACATAGTTAACACTTCATTACCTCAGTATTTCCTTATTTTCACAACAAAATGTCTATGCAATTAGATAGTCACAGTACCCAGAGTGATTTATTTTGTTCTTAGCTTAAACAAGTTACCTTTGTTAAAAGTCAACAAGCAAATCTGCAGCTTAAGTTAAAATCAACAGCAAAATATCAAACGAAAACTGCAAGCTTGATTAGAAATGCTAATAACAAATTAAAGGAAGTGAGAGATACCTATTTAAAGAACTAGAGAGGAATTCCATAGAAAGACTTACTGCCAGCACTTCTTGCTCCTCTTTCCTTGAATAATAATCTTGCAAGTTTGCACCCCGATCCCACTGAGCTCCATGACTGCCACAGTTTCCAGGTGCTGCACATAGCAAAAAAAACCAAAACCAAAATAATTCCCCCAAAACATGTTCTTAGCAATGGAGAGGTATTGCCTGGCAACCCCAAGACATGACCAGTCCCTCAGATCTCATGCAGTTATTCATTCCTCTGCCTCAACACTACAATGACTTCTAACTATCTTCTGTGTGCAGAATTACGCTACTTGAGAGAAAAAAAACCCACTAAAATCTATAGGCATATATTACATCCACATGCAGGTAAATCAGTTTTCACAGTCCTACCTATTTCAGTCTCTATAATCAAATGTGGAGGAAGAGGTCCACCCAAAGTAGAACTGGAAGCAGTAACATCTCTAGCTGCTTCCTGTCCATCAGTGGTATCACCAGCTGCTGGCTAGGAGAGAGAACGAAAGGAAATATCAGCACACGCGTACAAAATAAGTCTTTTTACTATTTAGCTAGAACACTGGCAGTTTAAAGAGATCATGCATCGTTATGCAATAGTTACGCTCAGTAGTAATCCCCAACAGTAATAGCCTCTTGAAAACAGAAAGGAATACAACTGTTGGACATTTGGCTTTTTGTGAATGTTCTGTAAAAGGATTTCCAACCCTGACTTACTGAAGTTCAGCAATCATAAAATCAACTGTTTCAGTACCCAGGGTAAAATAACAGACACTGGCCCCGATCATATATCCAAGGGAACTCAACTATTCTTTACGAACACACACACACACAAAACTGCTGTAGGAAAACATTAATACCTTTAGGAAATGACAAAATTATAGTTAATCATTACAATTTGAATTCTTCCCATTTTAGGATGTGTACATTTAGCCAACTGATCACACCACCTCTGCTTTATTCAAGATACAGAACAGGCCTTTTTTTAGTCATGCAACACGTTGCATTGCCACGAAACTAACTGGTACATCAGAAACAATACAGGTCCTGTTACTATTAGGCTTCACCTTGGCTAACAAGGCAGGAACACTGCTTCCACTGAACAAATCATGTATCTTATACAGATAGATCCTTCATGAGGCACTAGAAAAAGGCTCTTCAAACATATAACGTAGCTTAGTGTTTATTGTTCTCTAAAATTGCTATAGAGTTATCTTCCTCCTCAGCTTTTATGCGATAGTCATTGCTGATACTCACGTGGTCGATAAACATCATAAAAAGCAGTGATCCTATTACACATGAGGAGCTAAGGCAGAAAGCATTTACAATTTAAAAAAAGCCAAATTTTCAATGTCTGGTTTGAGATGTGATTTTTTTTTTTTTTTTAAAGTACATAGTATTATATATCATAACACACATTTAAAACAATTCCCAGTGTCAGATGTGAGTATTCAGCACAGTTTTCAGTATTCAAGTCAGGCTGCACCTTACGAGGGACTCTGAATTCTCCGCAGCCTTGCCAGTTCTGCAGGCCAACACAGCTGTTTTTACCAGATCAGCCTACAACATTCACTGTATATATTCCAGCTTTCCAGCACCGCAAGCAGAAGTCCTCCACTTTCAGTCTTCTTCACTGCACACAGGTGCCGGACTGAACTCCAGGGATGAAATGCTACCGGATGCGCAGCGCTGCAATTAAAGATCAGCCTTTGGTAAAGAGAAAGAGCAGCTTACTCCAAAAGCAGGAATTTCGTCTCTCTTCATTTCATTCACCCGAATCAAGTAATTGATAAAGTCTCGAGCAGCGTTGCTTTGCGCATCCTTCTTGTTAGTGGAATTGCCCATGCCAACGTAGTTAAAGCCTTCCACTCGAACCTGCAAATAAAAACACAGATCTGTGGCACGTACGAGTGAAAGTGTCTTGAAAACCAGTCATACTGAAACACCAAATATCAGTTGCTAATAAGTACAGGAGAAATATTATTACTAAGTATTGTTACGTATCGTTATACATATGTAGGCAGGTTTTGAACGTATACTTTATACCCATTAAAGAAAACATTCACAGTCCATTCTCAGAGACCATGAGTGTTTCTGAAAACCTTGTTGAAGAAAATTAATTTGTGTAGGAAGAGATACTACCAACACACAGCAGCAAAACTGCCCAGGTTCACTCTCCTCAACCTTAGTCCCAAAGCCTCAGACAAGAAGGGCAGGAGCGAGCTTGTGCTCGCTCGAACCTGTAGCTCCACGTTATTACAGCTAGCGAGATTCAACGTATTCCATAAACTTAGAAACAAGCTTTAGAACAGCAGTTTTATATCCTGCTAGCTTGTCTGACAGGCTGCTGCAAAACTCAATCACAGGAATTTTTTTCAAAATTCAGACTAACTGGACATTTTACACCCACTGCAACCACTACCCCTCATCTTACAGTAATATTCTTTTCTTTTTTTCACATTTACAGCCAGCAACTGCATTTCATTTCAGCTTCACTTGGATAGACCCCTTATGCATCTCTGATTTTCACTCTTTGCTCTGCTGACCACGTAAACAGCTTTTTACTATAGCTAGTTATTCTTCTTAAAAAAAGTAAGCAGACTTGCATATAACATTCCAGCTAGCCCAAACGAGAGTTTTGCACATCATTGCTAATGCCGGACTGCATTTGTCCTTCAGTGCTGAATCACCCTGGTAGCCAATACCCATTTTCTCCTCAAACAACACGCTTCGTTAGTATTCTGCTTAACAGGTTCCAACTAACAAGCTGCCACTTCCCGCACCGACTGTCAGCCTACCAGGACAACTGCACCGCAAACCAAACAGTAACCGTTCTGGATTCTCAGCTGTTGCACCAGACCGTGAAAGTCAGTAAAAGAGAGCGTCTGAGTGAGATCTAGCTGTTCAGTTTCCAGGGATGCTCATCAATGTACACAGCAGAGAATGGGTTCAGCGCTGTAACCGTCCGCACGACCACTTCGCCCGAGCAACGCTCAACCGCGGTTACAATACCTTTAAAATTGGTTTAATAGCACGGTGCTTCTCAGTTTTGTTACTGGTGGGAAAGATGAACAGGGGAGGAAGGGCATAACGACAAAATCAGGGGGTTTGGCGCAAATCTGCGACTTCGCTTACAAACCGGCACGCGGCCTCACACTTCGCAGCAGCTCCTTCCCGGGGCCCGCCGCAATCCAAGGCTCGCTCTCCGTGTGCGTCCAGGAGCGGAGCGACGCTGACGGCACCCACGCACCATCAGCCAACCCAGCGGGGATTTTTTAATACATCTCAATTCAAGTTCAGCAGACGATCGGAGCTTTCACAGAGGTGACAATTTTAACAGCACGAAGGCTCGCACCCACACGCGCGCAGGAAAACCGGCTCCTTCTTATTGCCCGGGCTTTGTACCGGGCTGCGTTACCCTGGCAGAGCCCCTAAGCGCATTTCACACCCCGCACAAGAAGCCTGGACGCTTTGTCCCCGAAACGGCCGAGCCTCCCGCCCACC
>VXBL01003089.1:570065-604638 GCA_013400195.1 Aramus guarauna
CAGCGGTACCGGCGGCTGCTCGCACCGGGCCTGGGCGGCGCGGGGCATGGCACAGCAGCGGCTGAGGTCCGTACGGAAAACTCCCGTTAAACACTCGGTAAGTCACGGCACCACACGGCAGCGTCAGGGCCTCTCTGAAAAGGGCGGCAAGCGATTCCCGCGTCCTCGGAGGCCTGGGGTCCCACGGGAGGCAGAGAGCTCCGGCAAACCCACAGCACCCCACGCCCCTCTTCTGTCAAAGACGAGCTCTCCCGCATCCCTCATGGATTCACGGCAGGAAAAGGAAGCTCTTATTACCGTGTATTTCTCGTTCAGTGGTTACACGGCAAAAAGCAGTCAGTACAGTTACTGTACTGCCAGGCTCCAGGTACCAGAAGCTGGCAACGCACCGCTCCGCCTTTCCCAGTCTCACTTCCCTGCTTGCAGACACCCCGCGGGATGGGACGCCCTGGCAGGAGGCACGGGACCTCACCCACTGCCAGACAGCCAGAGCTCAACCTGGGGGAGAGGGATAAGCCCAGGGTGCAACAGAGCACCTCTCCATCTGACGGAGGTGACTTTCTAACGCGTAAGGCAGCGTTCTGCGATAGAGAGACGTACGGCTCAACTCTGCCTTCGTCGTCGTTGCAAGGGAAAAGTATCTGCTCATTGCTACAGAAGTTTTGGGTTTTTTTAATTTTGCATTGAGCAGAGGTACACAAAGACAACGAGATCAGACAAAAAAGGGATTTTCCATACGCAGCCGGTGTCCCACTGACTCTGTGACAAACAGTAAAATACCCACGGTGTCATACTGATGTTTAAAAACACACTGGTGTGCTGGAGACGCTTATCAAGGGAGAGGACAAAAACATCATCAGGCTGGAAGGAGGGTAGAGACAGACCTTCCTTTCTAGACAAAAGGAGTCAGGATCCTTCAACTGGGGATAATTAGCTTTTTTTTTTTTTAATTATTTTTTAATTAAAAGATACCAGGTAGTCCTGGGATGTGCAGCACTCCAGGGGAGCAAAGTTACACAAAAAGGCAACTACACATGTGCCAACAAGGCCAGCCCTAACAGGAAGGGGCTTGGGCACAGCGAGAACTCCCTGAAAGAGACCGCAGCCCATCACGACTGCGCCACGCGACAGTGAATCCCAGAAAAGGAGCCTCTACTTCCAGATCGACACGGAAGTGAACATCAGTCGCCATCAGGCCACACAATGCTATCCAGCTTGGCTTTGGCCTTGACAATGAAATCCTCGGAGGCGTCAACAAGCGGAAGCCGCGGAGGTCCCATTGGAATGCCAGAAACAAAAGTCATTACTGCTTTAGTCTGTGCAACACCAAAACCTGGGTGGACAAAAGCAAAATATGGTCACTTACAGCTCGTTTTTTTTAAAGCAGTCTCTATACAGGCGTCCGTAAAGGCGGCAGCAGAGTTCCTGTGTAATCCAGCAGAACCAGGCTTGAAGCACTTCTGAGAAGTGGGAACAGTGTAACTAAGCAGAGATGATCACACTTGCAGACAGGAAAGACTGTAATGTAAAAGTTACACCTACTTGTTACATTTATTTATATATTATGCCATCATTTCCCTCCTACAGATACCAAGCAGAGCATTTTCTTAGACACACACTTGACAAACCACTATGTCACTGTTACAGATAATCCGGGCTGTGTGTACGTTCCTTTCTGTTCCTTTTGTATTGCCACGCAGCCCTGACAAGAGAAAAGACGTGGCAAGTCCTCTACAGGTAAACTAAGCAAAAATAGGGCTACTTCAAATTTACCTTCACAGGTAGGCTGAGCTATCCCAGCCAATTCGTCATCACAGCAACCTGATGTCTGCAGCCTCACAGCTGTCCCTATGAGGCAGGCTCGCACAAAGGGAAGCCCGAGGAGCAGGAACGTCCTGCTGGCACGTGACAATGACATTGAGTACCAGCTTAAACCACCGCTGGCCTCTCTATCCGCAGCTCAAGCGTCCTTATGCACCTCTGGAAATTCAGTGTTTGCCTCTTTACCTATAAGGCTAAATAACGATGCATTTACTCTGACTTTTAACTCAAGAAATATAACCAAGCACCGAAGGTCAGCTAGATTCACTGGGGCTTGCGTACGTATAGCAAAAACACAATGCACAATTCTCTTCATTAAGTGAAAACCATGAAATGTCCGATTCAGTCTCCCTACGCTGCTTTGACTCTGTTGGTTTTAATTGCTTTTTATATTAAAACTTGATTTTGTTTCTGTAAATCATTCCATTTTAAAATGCCGTGGCCTTGTACAGCCTTGACCAGAGTTAAATTACAGGAGAGACAAGCATCAGAGCTGTTTTCCTACTGGAGCACCTCAGAAAAATTACTCTCTAGAAACAATGCTAGAAATGGGCTTTTGGACATAGAACAATGACACAAAAAACCCAACAACCCACAGAAAGAGTCAGGATAAGAAAGAAGGTAAATCCCAGAGAGTCACAGCTCTAAAGATGTGAGATTCCACAGAAGGAGGAAGGAAGTGAGAGTGGGATCTGTAGGGGATGCTTGGTCAGCTCCCTTTGTCAAGCTCCCAGCTGCTAACTCAGGAAACACACAGGCAACAATTTCTCATTGCAAAATCTTTCAGGAAGGAAAATCTGAGGGTACAGCAACATGAGAGCTTCTGCAGCATCGAGACAACAAGGGACTTGGGCAGCACAGGACTTACCTAGTTTGATGACAAAGCTGAGAAATTCCCCAGTGAGAAACTAGAAAAGACAAGCAGCAGTTTATTCACTCCTTCGCAATGAAGATGTAAAAGCATCTAGAGCTACGATGACATTTACGTTGTATACAATTGTTGCATAGGTTTGAGAAAAGCCCTTGGCCACTTGGCTAGTCTGTGGGAAATATTAATTCAATTGCAATGGCATAAGGGAGGGAGGGGTGGGTATAAGAAAACCATCACTCCCCCTCGGTCTATCACTCGTGTTCAAGCTGTCCCTCGCTGCAACCAGTCCAAGAACACTTTAAGTCTGACATCAGGCTCTAAAGGTTTACAAAGCTGAGTATCGACTGCCTAGTGACGAGACTTCCCAGAGCAGATCATCCTTTCAGACGTCTTTTAGACATTCATCCAGCAGTCACTTCTGTTTTAAGGCAAAAGAAAGATGCCACAAATATCCCAGTGGGACATACAAACATTTGGCATAGTTCGTACACCAGTTGCTCAGAACTCCTCACAAATCTTCAAGCAGCCCACCACCAACAGGGGCCAAGACAGAGCTGATTTGGGACAGCTTTCTGCCCGACGTCATGTAAGGTATCACCAGAATATTCCCAGCCAAGGGGCTGGGCCATTGTGGGCTTGCTCGAGGGAAAAAGGCCAGGCCATTGCTCACTCTGCATTGACGAGATTAGGGGGCTGAGGGGTAAGTAAAGCAGATCTTGGTTAAAAGTTAGTAAGGACTGGTCAAAAAGGTGAGGAGAGATGAATAACAACCAGAGAGATTGGAGCTGAAAGAATTTTGCTTCAATAAAGCTACTTCAGGGTACAGACGACAAAACCACACAGAAAGCAGCCCCAGTAAAAGCTAGAGGAGAAAGAAGGTTGCTCCTAGCGGGCGCAGTGAAGGTGCTGTACCTGGTACTTCCGTGCTAATGCAAGGTCTGGCTTTGCAAAGGCTTGCAACATCAGAGTGGTTTTTCGGCCCAAATAGTTGTATGTACTGCCAAAAAAACCCCAACAAACAAACCAAAAATAGAATCAGTAATGCAAAAGGGGAGCTTAGAACCACTGAAACAAAAGATGTAGCCACAGGCTTTCGCTGTTGACATTATAAGAATGCCATTATTATGATAGAGATTCATGCAATCTATGCACGGTTTATACTGTCAAGCATCTGAAGTATGCCAAACGCTACAGAAGAGTTTAGAGAGCAGATTTCTCTTCCCAGTTCTTTCAAAATTGAACTGCTTTTCAAAATTAAAAATAAAAAGAAACAATTAGGCAATACAGAAAGTCAATCACTTAATTTTCCAGTTGCTTGTTCATTTAATGGATCATCTCTCAATAACACAGATATCACACAGGATTTCATCTAAGCAGCCTGGTATAAGAGGCAGAAAACAAATCAGAAATTAAACTCATCAGAGCCCTTTCCCTCACGGACTTCTCATGTGAACTAAAGTAAATGACTTTAACCTCTTGGTGTTTTGGTTCCTTATCCGTGTGATGAAGATAAAAGCGATTCCCTAGTTCAAAAAGTTGCTGTGAGGATAAAGAAATATGTTGAAACCTGTGGGTCAGCTTACAGACTGTCTGCTTGGTACTCTACAGCCCTTACCCTGCAAAATCCTCCATCGCTGCGACAGAAGACGGTTAGAGACATACTGTGTAGACAGTGGAAGATGCAACAATAAGGTGTGCGTAAGAAGTCCAAGCCATACTGACCTTCCAACTGCTCCATCTGCACCTATTGCCAGTGCACTCAACAGTTGCTAGTTTGGGGTGGGGGGAGAAAAAAAAGTCATTTTTACTTCACGTAACAAAATAAAGAAAAGAAAAAAGGGGGGGTGGGGGTGGAGGTGAGAGGGAGCAGCAAAACCACCTGGCAGGTAGTCCAGGGTTACTTTTTTTCCTCAAGGCTGAAGCAAGAGAATGCCATAGAAGAAATAATTTTTAAGAGCAGCCTCTTACCTCATCCACCCCATAAAGAAATGCAAACTGTTCTCTTTCATTCTTGTTTATACACTGTGCAAGGTCCAAGAGGTCCGTGTCGCTGAACTTCACACCCTGGAAGGTGGGGATCCGCTCTTTTATTCCATCCAGCAGCTCTTCAACACGAACTGTGCAGAACAGCAACCTCGTGTGAAGAAACACAACCCTGTTCTGGGAGATTTCCCTGTCTTGTCCCCAAGAGGGAGACGACTTATTTTACAAGTTGTTCACTTTTGGCCTAAGCCTAGTAAGTTTACTAGGCTCTAGAACAACCAGTAAGACAACTTCAGTGTCATTGTTTCCCAGAGTTATACAAAAGACATCTTTCCACCCTCTTTGAAGCATTCCTTTTACCAGATCAGAAGGGAAAAAACCCTGGATAAGTGAAATGTTATTCCTAAACTGGAAACAACCTGTTTAAGAATAAATATAAATTCCTACATCCAGGAACACCACACCACCTGCTGTCTAAAGCAAATAACCAAAGATCTGTATTCTGTTCCTCATTCCTCTACTAAATAATAAGACTTGAGAAGAATCGTGCATTCACATGTAATCTACTAGCAAACAATCAGCATACAGCAAGAGATGGCGGTCGCTGTCTTGCCAAAAATTTGGACTCAACTATGGTTATCCAGATTACCTATTGTGGTCCACACTAATTGCAAAGCTGTGGTCAGCATCACCTCCTCTGTCCCAGTTGTTTAGTACTCAAGCCATGACTTTTTTCCAGTGAAGAGGAATTTGATTTATTTTCTGGTCTTGGATTCACCTCTCATTCTCTGAAAAGATCCTTTCCACTTCAGCTTGCATGTGACGGGAGCAGAGGCCGCATACTACTGGTGCAGCAATCACACCAGCCACTGGGATTACGTGGGTTGCTATGAGCCTATGGGCTCAGGAAGAGCTGACTAAGCAGTACTTACTTTTCACACCCGTCAGAGGAGGAATGTGATAGTAATAAAATGGAACCGCAGGGGCTTCAGATGCAACCTTCTGTAAGAAAGCAATCAGCTCATCTGGAAGAAAACAAGCAAGTACCCCCATAAGAGAAGGGGACTATCCGTAGTGAAAGACAGTTCAGATTCCCAGCAGCCAGGGTCTGCGGAGAGGCCATCTACAGCTTGCGTACCACACACAGCGAGTCGTGTCAAAACCTTCACACATTGTAAAAAACTTAAATGTAACAAAATTCAGCGGAAGACCTTAGGGAAAGCAAAGATTGTATTTGTTTTAAACCAAACCAATTTCGGTAACTCACACTCATTCTCTTACAGATGGAACTCACAGTTGCTCTCATACATGCAAGACCTGTGTGCCAAAGCGGTCTCACCAGTATCTCTTGTGTGAACACAGAGGACAAGGAGGGATCAAGTTCACGACGACCTCCCTGGGGTACTGCTCAATGGTGATGCTGAACAGGTTTTTGGACAACTTTTTTTTTTTACTGTTTTAGGAATCAAAAAGTTATTATGGTTGACATACTTCCTGAGAATCTTGTGCACTGCATCCTTCACAGATCTTAGGCAATCTTCCCAATGGGATAGCAGGAAGGGGAATGGCAAAAAAACAATGGGCTGAAATCTCACTGCCATCCTACTACTGTCAGTGAGGTCTTCTGGTCTTTGTGCTGTTTCTCTGTGCTTACCAGTCTGATTGCCACCAGTTGTGTCCTTGGCTGTCAATACCAGCCATTCTGTCAATCCACTCCCATTTCTTCTGGTGCTTTCATATGAAGACTTCCATTCATAATTTATTCAGACAACTTTTTACATTTCTATTACAAACCTCCACTTCCTGTGGTTCTTTTATATTATGTTCATTACATTAAAAGCAAAACACTCCATTTATCAGTTTTGAGGTAACCTTAGGAGCACAGAACCAAAGGCGATCACCTCAGCAACAAGAGGCACGCCAGTGTACCAGCAGTTTATCAACTTGGTCAGTGTCCAGCGAGGGTCAGGACAGAACCAGTTGCTTCCTCGTGTGGCCTAGATCAAGGGTGAACTCCATACTATCTATTCTGAAGACAAGACTTTACTCTTTCCATAAGCAACTCTTCTTTTTTTACAAGAGGCTAACAACATACATCCCAAAAGACATCCCTCCCATGTCTTACTGGGAGACTTCTAATATTTCCTATTTTTTAAACGGCACCAGACATGACAGGTGTGTGAACATTATCACCAGAATACTTTCCAAAGAAAGAAGATGGCACTAATCCTGTATCTATTGTCAAGGTTTGGAGGGCACCATAAAAGCAGATCTGGCAATCACACCTACTCACCTTTGTTTGTGGGTTTGAAGAAGAAGGGAGCTATTACAGCAATAGCACTAGCACCTATGGCTGCTGCGTGTCTTGCCTGTAAACGAGAGAACGGGAAGTATTTGAAGGTATATCTGCATTATATGGATTACACATACAGTGAAAAGGAATCATATATACACACCAGCTCTTGGGAATCTGGCAGACTCAGTGCTCCCACGTGAACGATCACCTGATCCAATCTGCACAAGAACAAATTCAAAAGGTTTGGGGAGGTTTCAGTGATGGTGAAAAATACCAGTCTGCACGAATGAATCGCTTCAGACCAGGGAGCCACAGAACAAGAACTTCACTGAGCTAGATTAAACCTAAATGGGATTCGAAGCTGTGTTGGCCTGACAAGCAGACACACAGGGAAAACGCCGGCAGTGGCAAGCAGCTGGTGGTAGAAAAAAGAAAGCACATTTGCAAATATGAATCATGTGACTCCTTGCTGTCGTATTTGCAAGGCTGCCAGGAGGCACAAATTTTAGTATTTTTTTAAGACATAAAGGATTTAAGGGGAAGCTCGGAAAAGGAAAGGATATCAAAGCATCTTTGCTTTCTAAACCTCTCGCTCTGCAGAACTACTAGAAGAGTTCAACCTCACAGCAGCACCTTCAACTGCTTGTCTGCTCCTGCCAAGACAATCTCTCAGGTTCCAGTCCATCAGGCCCATTTCTGCATTTCTCCTTTATATCCACACAGACCGTGAGCCTTCACACCACTTCTGCTCACTATCCTTCTCACCCCAAGCACCTCCTCCTCCCCATATCCTCTGACATAGCAACTAAGAAGATGGCAGTGGTGAGTGACACAAGACAGTGACAGGTACAAGAGATATACAATGTTATTATAAATAGGCAGATTGCTCTTTACTTTCATTTCTTCTCAAGAATAAGCAAAGGGAACAGCCCTTTTTTGTCCCCCTGCCCCTCAGTGTACCAAAGAGAAGGACTCTTACAAGCTCTCTAAGAAGCTGGTGTCCATTTCTGCTAACTGGCAGTAACAAAACCGCAGACTTCTATGATAAAGGAGCTGGGGAACAAAGCCCAGCAACAAGATACTCAAAAAAAAAAAAAAAAAGCCATCAGCAGATGTGGCTTTGCCATCAGGCATGCCTATATCATAACACAAGATCTAGAATCCCCTGTTCCCTCTCAGCTACTCACTTGTCTTTTCCTTGGCGCACCCATTCTTCTGCCAACTGCTTCCTCTCCTGGATATTCAGGGACAGTCCTTCTCCTGTTGTGCCATTCACTGTTCCAACACAACACAACACGCTTACTGAGGCCAGGCCTACATGCATTGGTTTTACCAAAGACAAGAACTGACACTTTTGATGATACTAAACAGAAATCTTTTCCCCCTAACTCATTTTAAGATAGCAATGCTCCCTCCGTACCAGCATCTGCATGGGCACAGCAGCGTTACCATCACTAAATGAGGTGTTGGAAACCTGGGTGTTTCAGGGTCAGCAGCTGTGGGAGGGAGGTGGCAGAATCAGCTGCTGAAACTGGGAAATTGTCCCCCAGCATCTCCTCCCCAGCAGACACTACCTCCTTCTCCCAGCAGCGAGTCAGGCTATGACAAGCGCAGGAGGGGAGGCCCAGCTCGCCAGGCAGAGTGACTGTCTATCCTCCACCCCAGAGAAACAGCCTGACCTCAAGTTTGGTGTCTGTCGTGAGTGGAACCGTGTGTGCTACCTAGGCTAAAGCACCCCTGGAAAACAACGAGATGTCAGTATGTTCACTCACAAAGAGCAGTTTAAAATGGGATGTCTGAAGTCACTGCCACCCTCTGCTCTGCACCTTGGCACTCTTTTGACTGAAGTTTTGAACCAAAATCTTATCGCTGACTTCAGCTCACTTAACTATTCCAGGCTGTGAATGAAAGTGGTTTAGCAGATACTGTGCTCTCTTCGCAGCGGTCCTCGAGAAGGAGGCAGAACAGAGACATGGGAGCTGTGACCACCTTGGTATCACCCACGGCACCACAGGTCTCCCTCCTAAAGAAGCCCATTTGGCTTTGATGAACTCACTGATTTCCCTGGACTCCTAGGCTCATGGTTTTTAACCAGATGATTGTATCTTGCCCAGGAAAAGGGGAGAATCGTTCACCTGGGTCGTCTTTGCCAACACAGCACTATCCATTCACCATATGAAGGCAACACTTATTTTATCCCACACAGAAATGGGGTGTAGGCAAAAGCAGACGCCTTAAGTATTGCTTGCACTCTCTCTGCTGGTGAATATAAATGGTCGGGATGATCCCACATCCACAGTCCCTCCTGCTACAGCTCTTTTCAGGTAAGATTAACACGATTCCCATCCAGGCAAAAGGGGTGTAACACAGTTTCTGTCAAAAAAAACACTTACCAAAAACATTCTTCACGTTCTGCTCGCTTACCAGATAATCCACATATTGACAAATCACCGAAAGGTTAATTTGTCTGAAATGAAAGGAACGACAACAACCATAAGTCTCCACCCACAGATATCTTAAACTTCGAGATTAAGAAACAAACAAAAAAAAAAAAAAAAAAAACCCCACACATTTTTGAAGCCTTGCATTTGTACACACACGGATTACCCCAAGGTAGGACACACTCAGCATGTATTTAACATTTCACTTCTGCCTTCTTTTTTCCAGTGTATCTTCCTCCTGACAAGCAGTTCACTCTTCCAACCTTTTCTCTCAACTGGTAATTACTGCAAGCTCACCACAGCAAAGGACTTTTTTGAGGAGATATGAGAGAACAAGAGGCACTCAAACCTTTTTGACTGTTGAGGGAAACAGGAGTCCTCTTGACAGCACAAAGATATTTGTGCAAGTGCTGGCAAAGAGTTAAACCATACTTGTAAGTGCAGGACACAGACAGTGAAATGGCATCTGCTGGATGTGACTTTGACCTCCCTCTCTCATTAAAGGATGAGGAAAGCAACAGATTTCCGGAGCAAACAGAGGAAATTGAATTCTAGGTTTATCTTCTCTCCAGGACAATCTTATTTTGTTTATCAGTGTATAATATGTCACAGTTGTTTTCATTTGTCAAACATACAGACCAACCCTACAGTCTGGAAGTCAATTCTGGGCCCTTGACCTGGTTCACGCATCACCCAGAATTTCACAGCTGCTTTCACAGAACATGTCTTACAAGGGCCATGCACTCCAGGCAGAGGGCCCAGGTCACTCTCCAAATACCAAATGTTGCAATAACTGAGTTGTTACAAAAAATGAAATCAGAAATAAGTTTCCTTTAAAGTAAGAAACAAAGTAGTGACTGCAATGCAAATGAGTTTCCCAAAACAGTGCTTGTCAGAAGTAAAGGCTCATTTTCAGAGGACTGTACCAGCAAACCTCCACCGTCTCCCTCAAAACCACATACAGATCTTGATATATGCCCCATCAGAGAAGCTCAAGGTCCTTTGCTGACTCCAAACAACTCTGTCTTGCAACATCAAAATGCAGTAGGGAGGACATCTGTTTACCATCACTGCTTTGAGGAAGGCTGAATTTCAACTTTCGATTTGATGTTATTTTCAGAACTGTGCAGTCCTTGCAGTGTTTTCCTCAGGTTTAGACAAATTCCATGCACATATACGTACAGGTGAATGCATGCGTGAGTTAGCTAGGGTGAGGAAAAGTCTGAAAGGCTTTCAGATTTTGACAATTATTTTCTCGCTCTCGAGCTCTTTTTAACTAGCACTGTGATTTTCCTTAACAAACATGAAAATACTGCAATATTCTACACATATAACCTTACTGTTATTTAATTTGCACCTACAAAAGCAGCAGAAAACGAGATGGGAGACTGATCAAAACTCCAAACCTACAGCACCTGCTGGGCAACAGAAGATGCAGAGGCAAAGGGACCCCATCTAGTCCTAGTGGGACCAACCTAATAGTTTCCCCATCCCATCAGAGATCTGATTTAAAACCAAAACCAAATCCGATCAGATCCAAATAAAGAAGGAGAATAGGGGTCTAAGGTAACAGTAATCAGTGTGACTTTGACAACTCACCCATCAGGAGTCATTGGAGTGATTGTAGCAGCTACAAGACCCTGCAACTTCTTTCTGGGTCTCATTGAGCTGATGGGAAAAGAAAGAGATAAAAATTATTACCGTCTTTATATAAGTGTTCAACTTCTGTTAAAAGCAAAACCGGACAGGCAAAGTTCAGAAGAAGTGGACTTTGCCGAGCTGTTAATTTTGGTTAGAAAGAAGTGTTGTCTTGTTGTGGAAGGAGTCTTACTGCAGCCAGCTCTGCCCCGGGGCAGGACTGGGAGCACCAGCTGCAGTTACACTTCAGAGACACCTTTCCTTTTCTACTCGTAGGTTGTGGTCTAGCACGTACCTGGTAACGCCCGGCAGCCTGCAGGGGAGAACAGCTCGGAACAGAACCGGGCCCAAACCCCGAGAAAGAACCTCACACCGCTCCCTTCCCCCTCCCTCCCCTCAGACCACAGCGACCCGCCGGGCAGCACCGGGCCCTGCCCGCCCAGGCGGCTCCAGCGGGCGCGGGGGGGACGAGCTGAGGCCGCCCCTAACCCTCCCTTCAGCCCCTCCCGCCTCACCTCACCGGCGGCCGACCCGGCTCCACAGCGGCCCCGCTGGGCGCCTCGCTCCGCCCTCGGCCCGGCCCGGCTGAGAGGGCCGCCTCGGTTCTGCCCCAGCAGGCTCCCGCCGTCAAAAAGCGCCGAGCGGGCAGCGGCCGGCAGCAGGAAGCCGGCATCACCTGACAGCTCTCCACAGAAACCAGCCCGGCCTCGTCCGCTCCCCGCCCGCCTCCGGGGAGCCATTAAACCAGCCACAATCCCCGCAGCCTCCCGTGACTCTGCCAGTGCTGCTTAAATGCTACAGCTTGTTTGGATTATTAATCGCTATTGGCAAACTTAAATAAATAAATGAATAAAATCACTTTAAAACCCCCCCCCCAACCAAACCTAAACCACAGGGCGGAGAGGTAAGAGCCGGAGAACGGTACCTGTGTAAGGTGAGGTGGATAGCAGCACCACCGGGCACCAGGGCCGGAGATTCGGGGGAGTTTGGTTAACAGCTCTATGAATTATGAATTTCAGCGGGGATTTTTTTGCCCAGGCACAAGTCACTGCTGGGGGAAGAAAAAAAAAAGGAGGGTATCTTTTTGTTGGTGGCCGAAAATAACGAGGGAAGCCTGGCTGCAAACTAGAAGTGGATGCGATTGCTGTGATTAGCAGCGTCGCAATGCGATCCTGGAGCTGTCTGCTAGAGAGGCACAGCACGGTGCAACAGAAAGAAAAACATATTTTCCACAGAGAAGGATTTCGAAAGGCAGTAAGTGAGGAAGCAAACCCGCGCTGCCTTGTCGTAAAGGGAACAAGCACCAGAGGGCACGTCAAAAGCTTGCGGAAGCCTGGGAACTGTGATAAAGAGCATCTCTGATTAACAGATTATTTTTTTCCAAACAAATTAGTGAAATTTCATCTATTCTGTGTTCCCACACAAAAACAAAGGTGCAACTGGAGATGAAGCCTAAAACTACAGCTCAGTAACTCAAGAGCAAGCATCAAAGTACTATCATTACCGTAAAACAAAATCCCATTCACAAAAAAAAAAAAAATCAGCATTGTTCCAACTCATCTTACATTTCTGCATTTCTTTTACAGGACTAATGTGCATGTTTCACCCTCAGGGTCTCAGATCTGTACTGAGCATGCAGTTTAAAAGCTGTGGCATTGAAGAAACGAGCCAGCCGTTGATCTCTGTGCCTTCGTCCCCCTTTGGAGAGGTCGTGGTTATCTAGCTGGGAGCTCTGCAGGGAGTCATCGTCCCTGACGGACGCCTGCTGTGGTGGGGACCTCCTGTTAGTCAGCCTCTAATCTGCAGTTCTTCTACAAATCATCATTATTTGGATAATAACTTATAAATCTATAGTGTTTAGCATAGAATAGAAAAACTATGCCATAAGCCAAAAAGCCACGAGATATAAAGAAATGAGTAGTTAAGGGGAAGACTTGCTTCATTTTGGCCCCACTATGTCCACCACCACAACCTGGGCACAGCTCACGTTGTGGAGACCACAGGACTTCAACCAGGAAAGGCTTTGGCTGCCCGTTTCCTCATCTCCTGCCCTTCCATCAACCCGTTGCTTGTTCCACTGTGGTGCTGGAAGCAGTCCCAACACCAGTGCAGTGCCGTGGCTCTGGGACACTGTGTCGCTGCGTGAGAAAGGCAAATGGAGGTCAGGCTGTGACAAGCAAGCAGAAAACAATGGCACATGGGGAGCTAAAACCGCTCCTCGCGTGCAGCCCACGTGGCTCCTGTTTTCCTCTCCAACACGCGGTTTTACCAGATGTGTACCACGTGCAGTGCAGAGTCTGGGCCCTGTGGCAGAAAGGCGGCTGTGCACTGAACAATCCTCCTCCGTCCCACCAGAACTGCAGCTGGTCCTGAAGTCAAATCTTCTCCCAGCAGATCTGACCAGCAGAACACCAGCACCTCTTAAGACAAGGTAACACCCTGCAGAGATTTGTGGCTGACATTTAACAGACTCAGAAGAGGCTATAAAAGGCCATAGAGAGTCCATACAGACTGAACACCAAAAAGACATCCATCAGTCTTTCTTGAGTACGCCCCAACGCCTGCAGCTTGCAGCTCTCCTATGGGCTTGGTTTGCTTCCTGGGGAAAATCGTTTGGGTTTTCTACACTCAACCACAAAACAAGTGCAGTAAGACATTCTGCCTCCAGTATGTACTTTCAGATCTCCCATTAGAGTGCATTTTGAGAGCATCCAGTGCCTGCAGTAGAGAGAACAATCCCCCATTGTTGTGCGCTCTGGGAACATATTTTTCATATAGTCACAGAATAATCTCAGGAGTTTGGGTTTGTGGTATTCCTCCTCCACTCCAAAATATGCTCACTGTGGGCTGTTCACACGCAGCCATTGCTTTCTTTGGGGTTTGGCTTTATTATCAGGTTCTCACAAAGCACATGCATTTTTCTTTTCTTTGAGGCTCATCTCATTCTTCCAGAAATCCCCTTTTCTCTTCCACTCCTATGGGTAATTTCTCTTTTTCCAGGCTGAACAGTCCCAGCTCTTTCAGCCTTTCCTTGTAATACAGATTCTCCAGTCCCATGACCATCTTCGAGGACCTTCACTGGGCTCACTCTAGGAAGTCCATGTCTTCCCTTTCCTGGAGAGCCCAACACTCCAGATGCATCTCACCAGTGGTGACCAGAGGGGAAGGATGACCTCCCTTGACCCGCCAGCCCTTTTCTCCAGCCTGTTGAGGTCCCTCCGGATGGCAGCGCATCCATGTGGTCCACCAGCCACTCCTCCCAGCTTTGTGTCATCTGCAAACTTGCTGAGGGTGCTCTCTGCTCCATCCTTTAGGTCATTAATGAAGAATTCAAGCAGTACTGGCCCCAGAAGAACAGTATTTCAGGAGGTTCAGAGAGAATTCGGTGCTATGTAGAGCAATTTAGAGAAAGGTCAGAAGATTTTCTGAGTATTTTAAGGGAGTTTTAGAACTACTTTGTGCTGTTGACAGCACATGAGAGAAGTTTTACAGTAGTGTGAAGTGGTTTAGAGTCGCTTAGAACAGTTTGTAGGAGTTACACATTGGTCTAGAAGAGTTTTAGAGCTGCCTAGAGCTCTTCAGAGGAATTTTAGAACTGCATAGAGGAGGTTACAGTTGTACAGTAGAAACTTAGAGGCACTTTAGATGTATTTAAAGACACATTAGTGCTGCTTATAGCAACATAGAAGAGCTTTAGATCACTTTAGAGGTGCTCTGAGGGTTTTAGAAAAGGTTTAGAAGTGGTAAAGGAGTTTACAGTTGTTTAGAATGCTTTACAGGAGTTTTGGCACACTTTACAGGACTTTAGAGCTGCTTAGAACTGTTTATAGGGGTTTTAGAGGAGTTAGAGTGGTGTGGAGCTGCTTAGAGCAGTTTGAGAGGACTTCAGAGAAGTTTTAGTGCTGTTTCTCTAAACAGGAGTTTCAGAACTGCAGAAAGGAGTTCTAGAGCAGTTGCAAAGAGACTGAGAGGGGTTTGAGATCTATTTTGAAGCATTTTACTACTGCTAAAAGCAGTGTGGAGGAATTTTAGATATTAGCGTTGTTTAGAGGATTTCCAGAGAGGTAGAGTGGAGGTTTTAGAGGAATTTATAGCTTCTCACCATTGTTTATATATAGCTGAGTAGAAGAATTTTACAACTGTTTAGATGTGTTGTAGAGCAGTGTAGTGCATTTAAGAGGTATTCTGGAGCTGTTTCGAGAAGTCCAGACTGGTTTAGCAACACCCTAGAGTGTTTTAGAATCAGCTGAATGATTTTAAAAAGGTGTAATTTAGGGGGTGTAATAATAGCTCTTTAAGAGCTCATCAGAGGCATTTTGTAGCTGTCTGGTGGTATTTTAGAGGGGTTTAGAGCACCTCAGAGCATATTCAAGGAGTGTTAGAGGTCCTTAGAGGAGTTTAAGATGCCCAAAGATCAATACAGAGGAGTTTGAGATGAGATCAGATGAATCTGAAAGCTGCATAAAGGAGGTTTAGAAAGATGTGAGTGCAGTTTAGAGGACGCTACCACTCTTTAAAGGGATCTTGGAGCTTCTCAGAACTGCTTAGTGTGCTTTTGAGGAGTTTTGGAGGAATTTGGAGTTATTTTTTAGATCTTTAGGGCTGTTTACAGGAAGTTTAAAGACATTTTAAAGGGGGTAATAAATTGTTAGAGAAGTTTAGAGCCATTTAGTGGCAGTTTAGAGCTGATTAGAAGAGTTTTAGAGTGGTTTAGAGACCACTCAGAGTTGTGTAAATTACATCTGTTTTGAGGCAATTGCCTCATTGCAGCAATACAGAGGTCCTTACAGCTCTTTAGAGCTGATTAAAGGACTTTTAGAGCAATTTAGAAGAGGTATACAGTGGTTTAGAGGTGCCTAGAGAGGGCTAAAATCTTGCAGTAGTTTAGAGACATTTTAAGAAATTTTGGAGTTGCCCCAGCCTATCCCCTCCCCAGTTCTGTGCTGGTTCAGGGTTAGGACTGTCTTCCCACCTCCATCATAGCCATGATTGCTGTTTCTGACTCCCCTCACTGTCCCTCTGCTTCTCCTCCATTCCTTGGGTGTGGGTTTTGTGTTTCAGGACAGTCTTTGCTTACCTTTGGAAGGAATGCAATTAAGAAAATGATAGTAAAGATTCTAAGACTCTGATATTTACACTGATAAGGCCCCATGTAATTACCAGAAGGAAAGAGAACTGTGGCTTAGCCAAAACCGATACACAAGTTATTCCACAGAGGTTTGAAGGTTCCATTCAGTAGTGCTACATAATACAGTGGATAATTACTAACTCTCTTCATTCCTCCTACAGTCACTGGCAAACAAATACCTCCCCTTACGCTAATCTCCACATGCAATCAGCAGTGCCAATGATGTATATGTGAGTTCAGAGTCCTAAGGATGAGAGACTAAACATTTAGGAAGGCTCAAATTGCTGTGGGAACTTATATTCAGGAGAATCTGAATATAGGAATTCACATTCCGGTTCCAAAATCCGCATTGTAAATTTTGGGCAATGCAGAAGAAGAGTTTGGGCTGCCTGCATCATGCGGTGCAGAGACTGGAAAAGCGTCTTCCCCACTTACCACTGAAATAAGCAGTAAAGTGTCAGTGGTGCAAAAACTCAGAGGATAATAAGCACAATGGTGAAAACAACAAAAATCAGTTGCTATTTTCCCAAAACAAGTATAGGAATAAAAATATAGCTTTTATAGATTTAAGCAATTTTTCTATAAGGAAAAGAAATGAACATGAATGTCGAAAGCTTATCTAAGTAACTCCATGAGGTAATTCCAAACAGAGAAGTTATAAACACTTTTTTGTTGCCATGTGCCAACATAGTGGATTCACAGATCTGTTAAGAGCTCCATTATTCAAAGAACTGATCTGCTGAGGTAGGTTAACTACTGAAGCCAAAGGCCCTGCAAGTTTGCTCCAGACTTTTTTGTTGTTGCTTTGTTAACGCTTCCAACATTTTCTAATTTACCTCCCCTGTCCTTTACTTCTATTTCCCCCAAATCACACTTCTCTCTACCTATACACGGTTTTGACACCTGAATTTTCCCATTTCTCAAGCTACCATGACTGCATTTCTGGTTGGGCATAATTAAACTATAGTTTTGCTTCTGTTTTTCTCTGCAATAAATAAATAAATTTATCCAACTATAATTTTCTTTCAAAGACAGACCCAAGTCTATTTTCAGAACAAATACGAAGTACTCAAGCCTAAATGATGGCAGAAATTCAAAAAGACAGTACCTTTGAAAAGTGATCAAATTCTGTTAAATACTGTCTTGGCTGGCTGGCATTCCAAAATCCATCCTTTGAGAAGCTGACATGATGTCATTATCCGTCAAGCATCTACCTCATTTTCTCTGCTCTAAATCTAAAGCTGCAAAAATCAAAAGAAATATTGATCTCTCAGATTTTAAATTTGAATTTTAAACCATTAAGTTGGGTATCAATTCTGCCTGGAAGCCTGCCAGTTCAACTCTTCTGGAATTGAGCATACCCCGGAGGATCTTCCTAACTTATCTTCTTAACTATCCTAACACAGACATTCAGACTGGTGTGTTTGCTGCATAAAAGATGTTAACATCGCAAGACGTTTATTTTTTTTAGATGTTAAGATGCTTAAACGTTTAATCTTCCCATTAACAGTTCACTAATAGATACTAGAGCACATTTCAAATGTAAGGCTTTACAAATAGAGCTATCACAGTACACTGGATCCATTAGTGAGCTCCACTGGCAGCCAAGAGAGTTTGAGGGACTTTTGTATTAAAGTAAAACTCACCTCTGAACACAAACAACAGTGCCATCTGCTGCAGAATGCAGCACTGGCTCATCTACATAAAGGAGGGATCAGGTTCTTAAAGAATCCATCTCTGGAGGCCTTGCTTGCATAATCTAAGTAACAAAAATGCCCACCGAAACCCCACACCCACAACCAAAATCCCCACTGTTAGAAGATGGGAGAACTTCTGATATGATCCATACTTGTGCAACTAAGATCAGGAAGAAGCTTAGGAGACAAACCCTCAGCTAGGACAACTGATAGATTTGTGTTCAGGTGGTTAGTTGGATGGACAGGCCAGAAAGACAACACTTTCCTGCAGCCACGCGTCACTAACGCCTATGTGCCGACAAACACATCGACGACAAGATTGCAAGAGCTTTGTAATGGATTCACTTCACCCAATACGTACCACAGTGGTCCTCACTTCATATTGCTGAAGAACTATCACAACAGAGACACCCCTAGCAAGAAGCTCACCATTGTTTCACTTATCTCTTCATGTATTCTTAGAGAAAGTCGAAAATATTATGACTTCAGGAGACCATTTTCTTTTTCTAAGATACTAGTCCTTATGCTCTGGGCCTGTTTCCATCACCTCTGGACATGTTTTCAGGTCCTTGGGATTCCATAGAAAAACCCAAGCTCTCTTGGGCAATATCCCCATACCTGGGTCCTTTTCAGATGATAAGGGTTGTTCCCATCATCTCAAAATAAGCCTTCAGCAGAGTCAGGAGCTTATCCCAGGCCCTGGGCAAAGGAGCTGCCACGTGGTCTCTCCCCATGCGGCATACAGATTGGAGAAAGCTGAGGGGGGGAGGGAGGAAGGAGCTAGCCAAAGCAGGTGAAGAAAAAGAGAAGGAAAAGATCACCTTAAAGGTTTAGGAAGGCGGAGCAAAGAAAGAAAATGCAGAGCCAGTGTGTTCCTGCTCCATATCGCTTGAGAGCATTATTTATGGCATGGATTGCTGGTGACTTCAAATATTGGACTTCCCTATTGATAAGAAACAATCATTAAATGCTTGTTCTCCTTAAGGTTGTTTTTTGAGCCCTCTCTCTGAGTAATGTTCCCAGATGACTGACACCCGGCTCCTTCCTCTTCAGAGTTGTATTTGCAAAGAAGGTGTATCTCTCTCACCCCAGGCTATACCTTAAGTCATTACTAAAAACCATTTTAAAAGGCAAAAATAGCAATACAATAGCTTTGTGTCAAGGCTTTTTTCTAGCAGTTACCTATGTGACCTTAATCTTGTTTCCCTGAATGACCTGTTCTTATCTTGAAGATAAAAATTCACCTTGTTTCATGTTCTTTTTCCTGAGAAGAATCTGTCAATAGCAGAATGTGGATGAATTTGTAGGGGAAGCTGAATTTACTTCTCCTTCCAGCACTCAGAGGACTACAGGTTTTCTGTGGATTTAGTTAAGTACCAGTGCTGGCTAAAAAAGTTTACTGAGACAATTGCTGTGGGGTTCAGCTGACAGTTATATCCCTAAACAGATTCATGTTAAAAATGACCCTTATTTTGGAAAGAAGCCAAGTGAATAAAGCAGTATATAAAGCAGAGAAAGCTTCCAGTTTCTCTCTGGGCTCTATGGACAGAAAAGAGGAAGGTTTAGGAAGGTTCTTCATGGCAGCTGGAAAGAATGATTAATTTAGGATTAATTTGCCAAATCTAGAATGATTCCAAAATGTGACCTTCAGCAGAGAAATCACAGAAAATGCCAAGTCAAGAGCACTCTGCAGTGGTGTTGGAAGTAGGAAGCTTTTTATTTGGTTGAGAGCAGTCAGTTCCATGCAATCTCTGATGGAAGTGAGCAAGATTTTAGGTAATGCTGTCACCGAGTCAGCTGTTCAAGGTAGCAGGGAGATGCAAAGGTTTCACGTGTCATTTGCAACAAATTAGCTGGAATCAGGCAAAAAGCAGATGGGCAAAATCCACGTATGTATTTCCAGAAAGCAAATTATTTTTGGCTGAAGGCCAATGCAATCATAACAAATTGGTGTGCTGACATAAAACGCGTAGGTTAGAGCATAAGGTCTAAATACCATCATTACCGTTATGGCAGAGATTTCATTTCCACAATTTGCAAAGGACAATATGGAATCTCCTTGGAGCAGCACTAATGTACATTCAACTGCTTCTTTAGAAGATGGTATGCTTATGCTTCTTCATTTTGAATTGGCAGAAAACCAAAGTTCATCTAACAACATATAAAGACACTTTTGTTGCCCTGCACTACTATTTAGAGAAGCTACAAGCATCACATGCTCAACTTCTGCGTTGTGAAGTAAGGGCTTCTGCATCATCCTGCAAAAGCAAATGCCATTTATACCTGAAGTCTCAGTTCTTTAAAATCAAAATCGTTATCAAACACAAGCCTAACTGATACTCTGACAGGCTTAGGTAGAAATGCAAAACTGCCCGGGGCATTTGCAATGAGACCACATGTTAAACTTGTGAGTGGTCATACTCAGAGATACATCCATCCCTCACTCCCTAACACGTAATTTTCTCATATTATGCTACAGACTTGTCAGTTACAAGAATATGACTCGAAGTTATCATTAACCCTACTGTAAGAAAACCTTTTTTCCTGGGCTTCTCCAATCCTTACACAATTAGGTCAGCGGAAAAGATTTGTCTTTTTTGCGCAAGCAGTCTGTGCTTGCCTCTAGGATAAAGGCAACTTACAGCACACTTGCATGAATTTGACAGCAGTTATTGTAATGTTGTCACAGAACAGATGTAAGCATTTTTGTTTTACAGCACGCTGCTTAAGGTCTTGTCTAGGCTTATTAGAGACAAGCATAGATAGTCTACAGACAGGAAAATGTAAATCACAACTGATCATATCACAGGCTTGTCCTTATACTTCCCCAATAGAAGCTGCTAGCCTGAAAAACCGTTACTGAAGTACAAGTTCATTATGGTGTTCTGCCCAGAAGTACGTGCTGAAAACAGTAAAGTTAAGCTACAAATCGCATGCTTGTATGTGCTTGTGCCCTCATCTCTACTCGAGTTGAAGGCAACAGTACAGAAAAACATTGATGTCAGCTCTTCTAGAAAATACCAGCCAAGCCCCAGACATATATATATATATATGACATTAAACAGAGGTGTCATAGGCTACCTTTGAGACTTGATTACTCCCTGTTTAATTGGTACATTTAGGGCTCTGCTGTGGGCAGCAACTCTTTGCGTTAGAGGTAGAGCGTACAAGGAGAGGCTGGTATTTATACAAGCAGTACAAGCCTTCATTACTGCCTGGTTTTGCTTCTCCCCGTGCAGTAGAGATAGCCTGGCTAGTTCCCCTATTTGAAGGCACCAGTGAAACTGTGTGTCAGCTTCCATCATAATCCCTTCCTCATCCCCCTAATTCTATGTGGTTTGGGTATTGAGCATGTATATAGATATGTACAGAATACATGTACTCATGCCTGCCCTCCTGTCTCTTCCAACTGTTGACATGTTCTCTCAATGTATATGTGAAAAACAAGAGTGTTGGAAAACAACTTCTGGGGAAAACACTGATGATTGTTCTCCAGCCTTGGGCTACTCCACCAGGAACAGTTAGCTCTTTGTTGGGGACATCAGCTGGACACATACAAACTGACAGGGGATTTGTTCTGGGCCTCTCTGTTTCAGAAACAAAACAAGAATTCACAGCAGGCCCGTGTTTATCTACAGATTAATTGCCCCCCCTTTCAAGGCAATACTTCTCCACGCTCGTGATCAGGGTAAATTTGTTGAGATTTGCCAAACTGTTGTGGCTGGGTATGGGTTTTTACAGGGCCTTCTCTACTCTGGAGAAAATAATCACTAGTACACACTTAACAGGAATGTTAGGGTGACAGAGTAATGTAACAACTAACCTTACATAAGCACGTGCCTTTGCATGCCTGTAGCTCCTAAGCAAAGACCATGAAGTAGCAGGTTCTGCTTCTTGAAAACACCCTGCTGATTTTCCTGTTTGACCCAAGCAGAACACAGGTAAAATTGAAAGTTTACTCCATAAAATAGAAGTACAAAGCATGCAGAGAACTGGTTCTGCATTTCAGCCTTAGCAGGTTCTAATAGGCTCAATTAGTAAACCATTCTATACACCACGTTACTTCTGTGGCTTTAGAGGTAAGTTTGTAATTGCTATTCAGCATGGCTTGGGGCTTTTTTTATTCCCCCTTTTGGAACAGGAGTGTATCACACAGCATCCGGATGAAGTTCTCTGCAAGCAAAGCGTGCTTCCTGTTAAAAGTCATTCCCAGTTATTGATTTCAAATGTCCTGGAGAGCTTAGCTCAATTTGGCTTCTGCAAGGAATTTGCACAAGCCATGGCAAACGCGGGAGGTGTTCTCAGAACTCAAACTGTGGAGTTTAATCTGCTCTATTGTGCTGGTACCTAAACATGGCTGGAGCTGCAGCAGGTTAAATGAAGAGTTCAGCTTCCCTCTGTGTATTTTAAGCAGGACAGAATTTCACAATAGCTTTGTATAACCCCTTTGTGCAGATATCCAAGGGCTTAGGGGGCTGATTAGTCTCAAATACTGCTCAAAACAGCCAGCCATTACAGAATACTGTCTGACTTTCATAACATGGCAGCAGAAATCTCGTGAGGGTGGTCTTAGCTTACTTTGCAACCAGATTTCTACCTACCATGTTACCCCAGGGCTAAAAAGGAAAAGCTGTCATTCTGTACCATCACTCTCATGTAATCAGAGTCAGGGAGGGGAACGTTATTTATGTGAAATTCTTTCTCCCAAGAGCACAAAACCTGCTGCTGACCCTGACAGAAGTAGGCAGAAAGCCATGGAAACCAGGGGAAGTTACACAAGGGTGCAAAACTGTTTATGGAGCCAGATCACACATGGGACCCAATGTTGCTCGTGGGCAGTAGGTGGGGCTTTCGGCATCTGCGTGGGAGCTCTCCAATGAGCCCCAGAGGAGGAGAAGGCTACAACCTTCTGGTTTTCATAACAGCATCTCCATCCAGTAGGGCTGGGGCATGGGCGGAGTTTGACGAAACTAAAATAAACACTGACACACAGCATCTTGTATGTGCAGCCTCAGAAGGATAGACTGCAAATAGCTAGGAGGATAAGGACAGCTTAAAATGTAAGTATGCTTACTTTCTCCATTTTCTTAATGTAATTAGCAGCTTGTGGAACGGCATGTTCTGGCTACACTTGCTCGTGGCATCAGCGTAACCCACGATGATGCCTGCTATGTTCTCTGTCCCTTTGAGCCATGTGTTAACAGCTGCAGAAAAACCCTAGACATCCTACAGTCCTATTTATATGAACAGATAGAAATCTCAAAACTAGGCTTTCCTGTAGATATACAAATGAATTCAACTAAATATTTGGAGATTTCTTCTCAGTTTGTCTCCTCCCACAAAGAAAAGCAGTTTTATATAATTCAAAAATATTTCTTACGTGCAGTCACCGACAGTACTGGCCACAAAGTTATAAGACACAGAGCTGTGAGAGCTCTAACCAGCAGTTAAGAGAAAGTGTGTCAGAAAGGGGTTGGAATTGGCAAGTACAGAAACAAGGGAGCTACTACAACAGCACATGTTGAAATGGAGGAACGTTTACTCCTCTGCTTTCTAACATACCCAGGAAGCACATGAAGAGGAGAAACATTTTCTATCAAGTTGTAGCAAGGAGAAAGTGAAGTGACAGCAACACAGTATCATCTTTGCCTTCGAAATGGCAATGGACAAAATAAATTACTGGAGGAAGTTTCAGTATAATTACTCACACTTGATGCTAATAGAACAACTGGATTCCTGCTTTACCATAGTGCTTTGGCAATTTGTAAATACTATTGACAAAAAGCGTTTTAGAGTAAAACTGTCCAGCTTGGGAGTGTGTAGCAGTCCCTGGTGACCAGTCATCCTGGTAAAGCTTGCTGAAGATGCTGTATCCTCAGGCTGGGACAGGGAGGGGGACAGTGCCTGCTTTTAACTGTTGGCATTGGTCTCCTGTTGATCCTGCCTTGCTCTAGGGTGACAAGTGAAGGAGCTGCTAGAGAAAGCTCAATACGTGAGTGCTCTGTGCACTGCTTATTTTAAGGGCTGTAAGTGAAACCAGCACCAGCAGGTTTTCTTTTTTGATAAAAGCTTTTCAACCTCATAGATCCCAAAGAGAGAACTCCTTGTAGCCACCTCTAAACCAGGCTACAGAAGGGGATTAACAGTAGTCTTCATCAGAAGAAAATGGAAACAGATACGGTAGTCAGGTAGCACAAGGCAGTTCCTGACTTTACAAAATAGCCATGGTACAAAAACAGCCACTCACAAATGTCATGTTGAAGATGGCATACTCTAAAGACTTTACCACTGGAGGGGGGGCATGCTATGAATTGCATCAGTACAACTTTCATACCATGAAAAACGTAGAGCCACAAGTGACCGGGCAGTGGTTTCTTGTTGTGTGGGGTGGCTATAAACAGTTGAGGAGGTGGAGGAATGAAAAATAACCTCAAAGTTTCCTCTGTTACCCAAGAAACATGCAATTAAGTTATACTCTAAGACAATGTACTATGACCTAAGTATCAGGGTAAGTGCTGAATTAACTATGTGCTGTGTTTGCAACGTGAAGTGCAAAGGACGTCATAATGTAACAGAGAGCAGAGATTTTCTCAGGATGTAGATTATGCACTACAATCCGGCACGCACTGACAAAAATCATAAATCAAGGCTCCTAAAACCTCAAGAATTTTAACCAGATGTGATTATTTCAGTAGTGATTTTGATGATTTTCACTTGATTTTGGGACAGGAAGTTGAGTGTTTCATGTTTTCAGCTTTTTCCTCCTGTGTGTAGCTAGGAAAGTAGCTACATACTCATAAATACAGATCTCATCTATTCACAAGACTCCTGGGCTAAAGGCCTTAAGAAAGGCATCAGCTGTTATGAGAGGCCCAATAAAGTTACAGGCACAGTCAATACCAGAGTATCCATCAACACCAATACATTTTCACCCAAGAGCAAAGCAGGTGAACTTCTGAAGTCACTTTAACTCACAGATTTCCACAAAACTGCCGCTTGCAGATTCTCAACCTTCTGTTTTGCCGCCAGGAAATGCCTTCACTTCACGGAGCAGCGAAGGCAGCATATCTCAAAAGACGAACACTCCCACATCAGCCTCGAGGTAGTTTCTTGGTCCTGGTTCTCTCTTGGCTCCTTCAGAGCTAAAAGGATTTCAGCCCATGTTGAATCACTGGGGATAAGCAGTGGAATCCAGGCCTTTCACAATTTCAGGGATAACTGCCTTTTAGAAAGCACTTACCCTTTACCTGAACTTTTCCAGTCACTTCTCAGCGTAGCAAGTGTTACTGAAAGGTTGGAAACCAGAAGCTGAGGAAAAGCGCTTTGACATCAGGCAGAAAAGGCCTAGTGCTTTCTTCTGCCCATGTATCCCACATTGAGGAGAGGCCAATGAACTGTATCTGCTTTTCAGCTCTAGCAAGATGATCAAGTCCTTCAAGCAAACGTTTCTGTCCCTGGACCTGCAGTGCCCTCGGTGGAGCTCCACAGAGACGATGGTAACTGAGGAACAGAGCTCTCTGCAGTCAGGGTGCCGCAGAGCTAAGGTGGATTTGGGATTCTCAGTCTGATGAGTGTGGAGGAGCTGGGAAGTGTTACTACGGACATTGCTCACACCTAATTGCAAAGGGGGAGAGGAGCACCTATTTATTAGCTATGAGGAGCTCAGCTTAAAGCAGAGCAGCATGGCTTTGCAAAGGAGGCATCAGTTAGATGTTGGGCGTATTCAGAGTTTGCAGCAAAGAGGCTGCCCAGTGCTGTCTCATTGCAACAACACTTTCATGCTGATTTGAAAAAAAGTAGCTATTAATTTGTCACCTTGAATATTCATCTCATGGTTACTGTGACTTTTGCTACCTTTCAGGCAAAGGATTATGAACTGCGTCAGTATGAGACGGCAAAGTGGGTCAGCACAGTCATTAGGGGAGAAAGCCAGAAGGAGGCGATGCGCCAGGGCTTCTGGAAACTCTTCCACTACATCCAGGGGAAGAACGAGAAAGGTACAATGATCTGGTCTTGTGCAAGAAGCACAAACACAAGATGGAGCTGAATAGTATAAAGCAGTAGATGAGCTGTGGGACACAGCAGGTTCCCCTTCCTAGTCTAACACCCATGTGCCTCCATTGGGCCACTCAAGCCCCAGGGCTGCTTTGGTTTCTGCTTTTAGGGGAAGCCTGCAGGACCCCTTCCAGCAGCGTTCAGGCACAGCTTACAACTTTTTTTCCTTGCTTCTAGAAATGAAGATTGACATGACTGTGCCAGTGACATGCCTGATAAAATCTGGCTGCACAGACTTCAAGATCTCTTTCTTTGTGCCGTTTGAACACCAGGACTCCCCACCACAGCCCACAGACTCAGATGTGTTTATTGAAGAGCGGAAGGCAGCAGCAATCTTTGTCCGGTAAGCAGCATCAGCATGGCTCACCAGTGAGGGTAGCTACTCAAAGAGAAGCTAGCTATTCTTATTAGAGTCTGGACTGCTCTTGCTTAGAGCTGATTTTTAACTGTGGATTGGCAGAATCTGAGCATTTAGAAATCTTTCTTATCCTTGGGTGTCTTACTAAGAACAAAGAAATAACCAAGTTTTGAAACATTCATTTTTCAGCAAACTCTTGAATATTGCATTGAGTGGGCTTTATAAAAATGCCACCTACAGCATCCCCTTCTCTATGGCACACTCTGTGCTACAGAACACCTAAGTCACTCTTCCATCCGTCTTTAGTTGTAGTCCCAAGCTCCCACAATGCCTGCATAGCAGTTCTTTGTTACAGGAAAAGCATCCAAATCTACTTCTTGCCCTCTCTGCACATATTAAAGCCACAGGCAACAATGTGTGTCAGGTAATACTCTCAGAATTGCAAGCAACCAATTTAAAAACTCCTGCCTTTTAAAATAGCATACATAGCCATATTCCTGACAGCCAGTTCTGCATAGTGCACCTATTAACTACTAACTGCATCAGAAGTGCTCAAACACTGCATGCTTTGCAAGCCTCAAGTTTTTGTGAAAACAAAAACCCAGGGGCTTGAACATAATCCCCCCCCTCCCTTGTCACTTCTACCAGGTCCTTTGGTGGATTTGCCTCCCCAGAGAAATACGCTGAGGAAGCTGAAGTCTTGGCCAGAATCTTGAGAAGCAGAGGCCAACCCTTCCACGAAGACTTCTTCTACACTGCAGGCTACGACAGTCCCTTCAAGCTCTTTAACAGGCACAATGAAGTGTGGTATTTTAAAAAGTAATCTGGTAGGGAAGGGAGTATTAAGATGCTACTAATCAGCTCTGCATGAAAACAAGCCTTATTAATGGCTTTTGCTTTAGTGCAGAAGAGATTTAATTTCCACATGGACACAGGATCATGTCTAATTCATTTTCTCTAGGATGAAATTTTATTCTAGCTAAGAAGATTTCAGCTCTTTCTATAATATGTAATTTAAATTCCAGTAGATTGTACCAGCTGGAGTGGAGGGAGATATGACAAACCTATTCCTCTTATTGAAGGGTTCTAGGGAGCATTAATCTGAACATATTCCTGCAGAACAGATTGGATGCCTTTTTACTTTTACTTCTAATGAGAAGTGCTACAGCAATAGCTCAACTGTTACAGAGCATGAGTTCTTCATAGAGCTCACTGTCCCATACTGCTATCACTCCTGAGACAACAGAAAAATGAAGTCAAATGAGTTTTTCAAAGAAACCTACCATTAATGAGTTTTGGGAAGCAGCAATACCTTAGCAGGCCCTAGTGCCTCATAAGCAAGTTTAAAACAGTATTATCAAAATCCCCCATCTCTCAATTTAATTATTTTTTCCTCATGGAGGCTGGATACTGCCTTGCTCCAGACTAATGCCAACGACCAGATTAGACTAAGAGTCCAGTGGAGAAGGGTTAGCAGTATCCAAGCTACATGCTTATTCTGTGCCTGAACATGTAATACCAGACTTACCAGTGGCCTCTCACTTTAGGAGCAAATACACAAGTAGTAGTGTTTAGCTCTCACCAACAAACCACTAGTAACTACTTATTTAGCTTTGTCCACATCTTTGTATTGGTCAGGTCCACCACAGCCTGCACACTAGCGACACCTACGTTGAGACACTTGCAGGACTAGCATTTAAACTAGTTTAAGTCCCTGCTCTAAATCAAGCATTTGAAGCTTTTAGTGTAGCCTGGAGCTGTTTTACAGCAAGCTATTCAAGTCGGAAAGCAGATCACAACAGGTAGAGTTTACAAGTTTTTATTGGTTCCAATCAGTATCAGGCAAACATTACCAGTGTAGTAAAAAAACCTTTGGCTTTTTTTATGCTGTTCGTGCAAGTGTAACCCACTGATTTGCAGTCTTCCACCTATTAAGACAGACACAAGAACCATTGTAAGGCACCAAATCAGCACAACAGGCTTGCTGGGAACAACTCAGACCTTAGATTTTCATCTCTGTTCAGAGAGAGAGTTCAGGCTAAGGTTATCATCACTTGTTCCAGCAAATAAATTTTGTTATTGCTATAGTTACACTCACCTTCTCAGTTCTTCATACAGTAATTTAAGTTGCCTCACCACCTAAAGCAAGAAAACACAATTAACATATGCAGTAGCACAACTGCTAAAAGCTCCACAGCAGCTTTGTAGCCTCAGAGAAAAGTGGAACGGAAATTGTAATATCACAGTAGTTCATTTGGCAGAATCAAATTTCATCAGCGGCTACAAGTATTCCCAGAAGCTTAAAGAAAATTCATCTGCTGGGTGGCCTTACCTAATGAGGTTATGGACAGCACAGTTCTCTCCTGAGAAAGAGAAGAGTTGTATCACAATAGACATCACTATATGTAAATTTAATTATCTACGAAATTCTATTTACTAAACTCATTTTACCTACAAGGAGGCTGCATTTCAGCTGGCAACTGGCAAGAACTTTAACTTGCAACACCCAACTAGGATATACAAAGCTTACAAATCCTAACTGAATTGAAAATACAGAATTACTAACATTGGAAGAATCAGGGAAGAGTAGAAAGCTACTATTATTTGCTTTCTGATACTGTCGGTCCCCAATGTAAAGTTGTATTCAACATAACTAAGGCCAGCAAAAATTACTAAGTAGTGACAACCGCAGCATACAGGGTTGGTGTTTTGCTTTTTAATTCAAGAGTGCAGTGTTGTACTGTCAGTTCACAGGATAGCTGGATACATCTGATACGAGCTGTGACAGTTGTTTGCTACTGTGCATTCAGCTCTGTACTAAATTATCAGTGCTGTATTGGCTGAAGTGGTCTCCACTGACCCAGTTCCTTTATATTTCTACATCCAGCAATAAAACCCCAGTTTTTAGAGTCAGAGGCCAGATCTTCTGTTCATACAAACAGAACTCTACATGAAGTCTACCATTAACTACCAGGCTTATTATAGGACCAATTTTAGGCACCACTATCTAGGCATTTAGCACGAAGACAATATTCCAGTAATTAAACCTCATGTACTCTACACTTACCTCAGATGTAAGTTAGTCTTGATTCTCAAACTCCCTACAAGCTTCACTAACAAGTGAAATTTTATTAACACTCTCCTTGGCAGTGCTTCAGAAGTTAGTCTGAATGCATGTACTGTTTCAGTGCAAGAGTCCTCCTCAGTCTCTTTCAGAGAGATTCCCATTGCTTTGAATTAATCATCACAAACAGTACATGCTTAGAGAAGCTCAGTGTTCTGTTACTTTGGTCTATCCTTAGATGACCTGACCTAAGCATTTCAGACCTTACCCCCAACCACACCTCCATTCACATCACGTAAAAGCTCTAATCTAGCCATTGAGACAAGTAATTTATCACATTCCTCTAACTTTAAGATCAGCACTACTCCCTGCAAAAGCCCACTACTTGATTTAACCTGTAAAAAGTTAAATAGCAAATAACTGTACTGGCTTTGGTTAATACAAGCTCTGCACTGCCAGGTTACCACACATTCTTTGTTATTAAGAAACTCAAGCAAGTCTATAGCAGTTACATTATTTCAACTAGTCCACACTATTTCTTTTCAGTTACAGAAAGTTGTTAACATTCTCCAGTAATAAAGTCTTATTTACGGCAACTGAAAAGCAGCAGCTTACCAAGTAAGAAGCATCGGTCACAAAGTATCCAGCAGTTCTCCCACACTCAAATCTAGGATACACACATAAAAAAATGAAATGTCAGTCCAATCAAGACTTCCAGAAATCCTTCGTCCATTACCATTACAATCATCACCATATCTGATCACTGTCTTTGGTCAAAGCATGAGATCTAGTCCCTAGCACCTTGGGCAAGTAAACCTTGTAGGCTGCTAGTAAACTGTGATCTGTTGGTAGAGACAGGAAAATACTGGAGGAGCCTTCTGCTTAACACTGCAATTAGAGGCCAGCATCTATAAACTTCCCCATAATCTATCACACAGTTCTGACCAGTCATATGCATTTACTGTCCAACTCACCTTTGCTGGTAGCATTACCAAGTGTACCACTTCACAGCTCCACCACACCAGCCCTAGAAAAAAAGGGCAGAAAGAAAATCAGAAGAGCACACAAGCAGAGGCACGAGGATGAAATCTAGTCAGGTGCCTGAAGTCAGATAGAGCTAATTGCAGACCTCCATGATTGAAGTCAAGGTAGTCATATCTCATCACACAGGCAGCTCACACTGTCAGTCACTGGACAGCTATCTGCTTTAGGCTAAAGTTGCTACAGGGAGGAGGGCAAATACATAAATAGTGCTATAAGAGCAACTTCACAAGCCCACAGGCATACAGTGAAGAGCTTAGCACAAACCAGCCTGTCAAGGCTAGGCCTTATCCAGCAGTTGTCCCCTTGAGCATCCTCCTGTTTTGGCCAAGGTGCAAGCAGTAGCCAACACTGGCCCCTTGCACCTCCTCCCTCCCAGCTTCCATGCTGTTAAATACTTCGGTTCTAGGCACTTTTTTTATGCTAATACTTGTAAAGTTAAACAAGTACTTACATCGCAGTGTGAAACACTTTGGAAGCCTGCAAAAGGAAAAGTTGCTATTAGATGGGGTCCAGCACAAAGTTTTACCCCAAGAACAATCCCAGTGAAGTACTGTATCAGCGTTTAGTCAAGTTTTATCCTCATTGGGATCAGAGACCTGATTCAACATCATCTACAGTAGACTCCAACACTCCCACCCTTCCACAAGGTGGGTCTGAAGCCAGCCATCCCCCACTCTCCCCAGCTCGAGAGACTGCTGAAATTGCACAAAGGAGCAAACCTCTAAATCACAGAGTTCAGTGACATGAACTTTGTGTAAACATCTAAGCTGGCCTAAACCAGGAAAAGCATTTCAGGTATTAAATTCACAGTACTGTCACATTCACCATTGAGTCTCAAGTGGCACATTCTAGAAATCTTTTACCACTGCAAAACAATTACTTAATGCTTTTTATTGTGAAGCATAGGCGATGTGAAGGCACACTTCAGGTACACTAGTATCTTTGCTTCAGATTTTCCAGAAACAAAATGAATTTGCAGACACTACCTCCAAAAGCAAACTCCCAAGCTCAAACGCATCACACAAACATAGCATCCACCTAAAAAAAAGTTTTGTTTTTTTTAATTACCTTCAATTAGGAAGGCCTTGGCTTCACCAACATCAGTAACAGGTGAAAGCTTCTCACACTGGAGACACAGGTATCCTCTGTCCAGGGCAGCCTGCAAAGCAACACCACTTGTAGAACTCTGAGCACTAACACCACACCGATCAAGATTTTCTGTTACTGAAGTAACAATTTTATTTTGCTGCATTTGTGCTTAATTTCACAAGCAGAGCCTACTCTATCCTATTCATCCTAATTTTTTTAATGTTTAACCCATTGACTGGTTTTCTGAAAATTTTTCAACACATTCACAGAGCAGAACAAAGTGCTTCACCCACAGCTTTCCAGGTGAATTGTCTGTCAAACTTAGCCAAAAATACAGCAGGCTGCATCAGATAGGAGCGAAAGACAGTAGCAGTGTGATCACCATGGGTCATCTGCTGAACTATGCACTCATCACACACAGCCTTTACACAGAGATATAAATCAGGGGTTTTTTTTACAAACACAGGTAATACAATATTTACCTTGCACAGCTTATAGCTTCATCTCCCAGTGCCTGCAACAAAAGAAAAAAAATATCAGACTCCCTCAGCCTTCACGACCAAGCCTACACTTAGCAAGAGATCACAAGAACTAGATACATCAGATAGGAGCGAAAGACAAAGCTGTGTTCTTCACAGGATATTCTGCTGAACTATGCCATCATCATTGTATCTGCTTTGGAATAACAGTACCAAGCAATTGCCTTTTGTGACAGTTTTGAAAAATTTAAGTTCTCCAAATAAAACAAAAAACATTAAAGACTTTCTGAATGCCAGCAAGTATCTTTTTTTTCTGCTTATCAGTGGAAATTAATCTTTGAGTACTTCCCTCCCATTTTAGACATCCCACCCCTCTCACTGCAGTGTTTCAGCAGCTTCATGGAAGAAATCCCTACACGTACCCTTTTCTCACCAGGTGATGTGAGTCCTCCTGCACATCTTCCAAGTGTACAACTCAAATCCTGTAAGAAAAAACCTTTATGAACAGTATATTCATAAGGCAAAACATAAAGGGAAATTCTAAGTTGCTGTGCCTCAGAAAAGCTATGGTGGTAGAAGTGTTCATCATTCTTGTGGTCAAGAGTAGCAAATAAATGTCATCATTGTGGCACCAGAAGGAAAACTTAGCTCAGGGAATAACTGCCGATGTTATTAGAACAAAAGGTGCTGTCTAGACAAACAGCACCGTTTTATGCTGAATTTTCAATTAAGTATTTTTTACCTTGTGAAGCAGCATCAAGTCTCCACATTCAGCAGCAGATCTGGAAAAGACAGAACGGTTTCAGATGCTTGTAGAACAGAGGGAATACCTCCAGCAATGACACTACACACAGAAAAAAGCCTCAGCACAGAGTTTTCAGAAATCACTTCTGTCCACTACTCTTATACTGAAACCATCATAGGCTCTCTGATTTAGTTACCATCAATCCTGAGAGTTACAGGTTCTTTTTCAAACAGCAGCATCAGGCACTTTTTTTTCCAAACAACAAACCATTAATTGCTGTGGATAGTGAAACAGCAGTAATGAAGGAAAAAAGGCACCTAGGGTACTCTTGTAGCATGGTTAGAGGCTGGACAGGTGGTTCAGAAACAGGAGCCCCACGTCCGCCTTCCAAAGACAGACATGACTTTACCCAGTAGAAGTGAGGACTGCCTCAAGAGACACCAGACAATTACTGATTACAAACACCAGTCCTGTAATTTTCTGATACAGAAATACTCCAGGCTAGTTGCTCCAAGTGTACCTACACATTAATTCTCAATTTAAACCCCCATATTTCAGAAGCAGCACTTACCCATTTTGCAGCCACGAGAGGAGGCAGAGTGTCGTTGATGCATCTTAAACTGAAAAGAGAGATTGACCATTAGGTTTTCTTCTAAGAATGAAGGATTTTCCATTCACACATTCTCTTTTGAAAAATGCCAAGTAAAACTCAAAACAATACTCCGAGCCTTGGAATAAAGCTCTCCCCAATGCAATCTACACTTCTGCACGTTTATGACTCGTTAATTTTCTACAGCTTCAATTCTAGTGTTTAAGAACCGGGTCAGTCCTGCAGCCACTAACTTCATTTGGCTGCTCAGGAAGGACTGCACAGTGTTTCAGCCACGCCAGATACGCCACTACACTATTCCATGCCCAGCTCAGATATGTTGGTATTCATCACCCTCTCAGATGTCCCTACCAACATAGTTTTCATCATGTGCAGGCACATGGAAATGCAAGTGAAATATCACACTGCTTTGTTAAGATGGGGACTTTTTTAACGCGTAGAAAGCTAACTACTACTCAGAGCACATGATACAGGTAAGGCTGTCTCCTCATTTACCAATAAATTATTATTCTGCAGGGGACAACCTCCCCCTTCCCCATAACAAAAGGGCTCTCCCCAGCCTGGCACCTGCCTCCAAGCATTAATTTCCACCTGCCTTCGAGCGTTAATTTACAGAGAAGCAGGCAACGCTTAACCCTGGCACAACACTTTCCGTTTACCGCTGAAAGCTACCTTCCCGAAAGCTTAACACAGAGCTACGTAAGAGAAACCTAAAGCTAATCTCTGCGTCTGCCACGCGCCATCTTCCAGGAGCATTTCCCAGGGGAAAAGGGCTTCCAGACGAGACGCCGCAACGCGGGCTGGGCCCCGCTCCTCACCGAGCGCCATCATCACCTGGTACCTCACCAAAACCGAGCCCAGGCCACAGGCTCACAGCCAGGGCGCTCCGCAGCCCTCCCCGCTCTGCCGCGGGGTGACGGGCCTCAAGGCTCAGGGCTCCACGGGCCCGCCACCTCCGCGGGGCCTGCGCCGGCCTCCCCTTCCCGCAGCCCGCGCGGGGGCTCCAGGGGACGCGCTCTCCCACCCTGTCCCGCGGGGCGGGTGTCCGCTGCCTGTCCCTCTCGCCTCAGGGCCGCCACGAGGCGGAGTCCCCTCAGAACGCCCCAGCGGCCTAAGCCGCAGATGGAGGCCCGCCGACCCAATCCGCCTCCATCCTCCCCCGCCAGCGCCCATCGGGGACCAAGCCCCACTCGCAGGGCCGCCACACCGTCCCCCGGAGCGGCGCGGGCCAATATGGAGCGGGAAACACACACA
>VXBL01003089.1:604875-632454 GCA_013400195.1 Aramus guarauna
GGCTTCTCCCCCGTGGGAGGGGGAGCGGTGTCCTGTCAGCCCCACGGGCGGGACGGCGTGGGGTTGGTTTGGCCCTCGGGGTGTGTGGGGGGGACGGGGACAGACCGCGGTCCGACCCCCCCCCCCCACCCCCGGGTTCGGGCCTCTGCAGCTGTCAGGGCTAAAAATTGCCCGTAATCGCCTCCCGGCGGGAGCGAAGGCCTGGAGCCCTCGGCGCCTTGTGAGCGGTTTAGTGGGGAAAAACCCAGCGCTGGTGAATTCGCTCTTTTAGCTGAGGAGGGGAAGGATGGGAAAGGCAGCGTGTCTCGTCTCCGTTTAGAATTGCTCTTTTTTTTTTTTTTTAATCTTTATTGAGGTCCCATTGTAGTTTGANAAGGGGGCGCGCGGAGGGCGGGAGGGGCGTGTCGTTGCGGCGGGCGGGGGAGCGATGCGCTCCGCGGCCTCACGGGCGGGAATTTTCTTCCGGGGTGCGGCCCGCTCGGGGGGTTTCGCTTCNGAGGTCCCATTGTAGTTTGAAAGTAGTCAAGTTGACGGGTCGCGGTAAATCTCAGCCCCAAATACCGAGACTTTTCAGTTGCACCTTCCCCAGGCAGCTCCTCAGCTTTCTGACAAAGGACATACTCATACGCGAGCATCATCCGCTGCAGAGCGGCTGTCCCGGCTTTTTACGAGGGCCCGATGGATCGAGAATTTCTCCTGGGCTCGGTAGTTACACTTGCCTCACGGGGCGAAAGGCGTTTTCTGAGATAAGTAAGTCCAAGTCTCAGCTGGTGACACTTTAAATTGTATTAAAAAGAGAGAAGTGTCTCAGTGTGTTCTCTGGGAAGAGCGCGGCTCAGCGGGAGATCCCGCTCATCCTGCAGGTAAAGGCTGAGATGACGGACGAGCAGTCCGGCTGCAGGGAAGGCAAAAATTGAGATGTCATTGCGCTGCTGGCGGAGGTGGGAGCTTATGACAGACCCCTTACCTGGGAGGACGGAAATCGTCTTCTGACATGGGTAATTTGAACCAAAAAAAGCCACCTCTGACTGAGGCTGTCCCCGAAGCGTGTCATAAAATGCCGCTTCCTTGATACTGAGGTAACAAAGTTACGTGGGTCCTTTTCTCCCGCTGTCAGCGGTGGACAAATTTTTCCCTGCCTTCGCAGCAGAAGCTCGCAAATAGTTTTTTGGGCTCCCCTGGGAGCAGCTGACTCCTGACCGGGGCCATACACAGCCATGCTCGGCAGTTAAGATCTGATTATTATTTTTTCCCTTCTCAGCTGGCTCCCTGAGAAACGCACGGTCGGCTTCTGCCTCCAGCCTCGCCTCCCTGCGCGAGCGCTGCCTCCGTGGGGGCTGTTTCACCTCGCCTTGCTTTTGCTTGCCTTCCTTAAGAGATTGCTTTGGGCTTTATCGCCGTAGAAACTGGTGGTTTGGGAAGATGATGAGATTACAGGCTCCCCAATCCTGTAAATATTTGCAGATACTCGACAGCGATTTCAGCTGTGGGAGTGTTCCTAATGGTATGCGAGGCGGCTCATTTGAGGAAAACTCTGCGGGTGTTTAAATGCTGTCGGGTTAGTGCCAGAGATACCAGCCCTGTAAGAGAGGAAATGACTTACTCGGGTTATTTTACTTCTGTTTTTTTTATTTTAATGACCATCAGTACAACACAAACACTGAGCAGGCAGCAGGGAAAGATCAATTTGATAAGACTTCGCGTTTCCTGGTGGTTTTGGGGTGGGATGTCATGTAACCGTTAGCTAATCCTGCTGCTGTATCCCCCAGCAAAACAAAGAATTACAAAACCTTGACGTTCTTGATTATGCTCAGGAGAACCCTTCTCCCTCCGTGTTACATTTTTTCTTTCTTTTCTTTTTTCCTTCTAAAGGGGAAGGGGGCAAAAAGTTTTCAGACCTACATACTACATCAGAAGAAAAAAGGAAACCGACAAGATACCACCCCTGTTTCCTCCCCTTTGCACGTTACTCATAACCGTGCGGGTAAGGCATCAGATTCTCTATTTCACCGTGTTTTGTGCGTTTGAAGTTCTGCTCTTAATGTCGTGTTGATGTGGACCTGTGTGCTGTAGTTGCTTCCTTGTTTTTTGTGGGGTTTATTGCTTTCTTCTAAAAGATAAAGGGGAGAAGAAGCCTTTAGACGTGGCGCTGCTAAGCTGTACCTTGTGAAGTTTTGTGCACCCCTGATCTCTCCTGCCCCAGAGACGTGCAGCCGTCCGGCCATTTAGTAATCTCTTTGCGCCACTTCGCCAGATTGACAGGCTGTCCTGCAGCTTCAGGTTTAGTAACATATTTTGTCAAGTTTGCACAAAGTCTACTGGGGCATACGAACGTGCGCTATCCTGTAGCGTTCATAAATTTATAAAAAAAAACAAAAAAAAGTCCTTTCCTGCGTGCTAGTCTCTTTGATTCTGAGATTTCTTGGAGCGGCCACTGTGAGCCTCAGTGTTCCCAGCCTGCCTGAAATTGTTTTGATGTCTGCAGCGCTCTGCTTAATCGACACTTCAGACGCCATCCAGCATGGAAGCCGTTTATGCCATGAGTGGTCTTTAATAAACTTATTTACTTCCTTTTTTTTTTTTTTTTTTTTCTTTTTTGGGAGAGTTTACATCTAATTTTGGCTCTTTCCAAATTTTTACCATATATGGTCAGGGCTTCTTTTCAAACTTTGCCAAAACGAAATGTGTTGATTATAGAAAAATGAATTATGGAAGGGAAACTAGGAGAGCTAGTTTGTTAATCCCCATTGTTCACAAGTTGTCTTTTGCTGTACGCAGTATCTCAAACCACACGAACTCCAGCTTCTTTTGCCGGGGAGTCACTTGCGCCCAGTGGATGGTCTGATATGTTGGTGTTTAGAACTGGATTCAGTTCTTTTTTATTTCACCGTCCTGTTAGATATATTTTCTGCCACGTGTCAGAAGCACCACGTATGATGAATATCTTGGGTTTAACGATGTACTTAAGATGCCTTGAGGTCAAACGTGTGCTGGTCAGCTTTTGAAAAGTCTCTGAGGAGGATTTCGGTCCTGGTGTGTCTCCTCCTGATTCTTCTTCTACAAAAGAGGGATAGCAGTATTACTCTCCCATTTCCAAGTGCGTAGAAGGTACAAGTGCTAAGTATTTTAATCCATTATGCAATCAGTTGCCTATTTTTAGTACGTGAACCATTTTTAATGTTCTTTTTACAATGCAAATGTGCTTTTATTGAGGCTGACAGAACGAACTGTTTCAAGCACTTAAGCCACAGGGAATGGGGAATGGGGATCTATCGGGGACCGGTTTAACATAACTCTTGTGAAGGGTGGTGTACAGCACACAAAGATCGGAGGACTGCTGCGAGGTGCTTTAAATTAAATGGTGAGAGAGACTTCTCTAAAAATCCCAGTATTTCAAACTGCATGAAAGTAGGTGAAAAATGTTTTAAATGCAAATGATAGACCAGCTCTGTTAACGATGGTATTCCCCCCCCCTTTTCCAGTAGGGTCGCGCACCTGCAACTGGGACAGCCATGGAGAAGAGTGGGAACATTCAGCTGGAGATTCCTGACTTCAGTAACTCTGTCCTGAGCCACCTGAATCAGTTACGCATGCAGGGTCGCCTGTGTGACATCGTGGTCAACGTCCAGGGGCAAGCTTTCCGCGCTCACAAGGTGGTGCTGGCTGCCAGCTCGCCCTACTTCCGTGACCACATGTCCTTGAACGAAATGAGCACCGTTTCCATTTCTGTCATCAAGAACCCTTCTGTTTTCGAGCAGCTCCTTTCCTTTTGTTACACCGGTAGGATATGTCTGCAGCTGGCTGACATCATCAGTTACCTAACGGCCGCCAGTTTCTTGCAGATGCAGCACATCATAGACAAATGCACGCAGATTCTCGAGGGAATTCATTTCAAAATTAACGTGGCAGAGGTGGAAGCGGAATTGAGCCAGACCAGGACAAAGCATCAGGAGAGACCACCGGAGTCTCACCGGGTGACGCCAAATCTAAACCGTTCTCTGAGCCCACGTCACAACACCCCCAAGGGGAGTCGCCTGGGCCAGGTTAGCACAGTGCTGGACATTCGGGAGCTCAGCCCGCCCGAGGAGTCCACCAGCCCCCAGATAATCGAGCAGAGTTCGGACGTGGAAAGCAGGGAGCCCATACTCCGGATTAACAGAGCGGGACAGTGGTATGTTGAGACGGGCATGGGAGACCGCGGGGGACGGAACGACGACGACGTCCGGGTGCTGGGAGGAGTACGCATTAAAACGGAGAACCTGGAGGAGTGGCTCGGGGCAGAGCATCAGCCATCAGGAGAAGATGGGAGCAGCGCTGAGGAGGTCACTGCTATGGTGATCGACACCACGGGCCACGGATCGATGGGCCAAGAGGCTTACGCGTTAGGATCCTCTGGGGCCAAAGTGGTCAGGCCAACCAGCAGTGAGATTGACAGGTGAGTTTTCTTTAACTTAGCTGCTGACCTTGGCTGTCAGAGGCGGTTGTGCAAGATTTTGGCTTGCCTGGGTTGGTTGCTTTGGAATGTTTCCCCCCTCTATTTCTATCTTAAGCATAAGCGCTGAAGGAAGTCTTTTTCCTGGTGTTAGGAAGTGTATCCAGTTTGGGTTATAGTATTTCGGATGGGTAGTGATCAGACCGGGATCTCCAGGCTAGCTTGGGAAGCTAATTATTAGCACTTAGAGATGTACAGGTTGGAATCTCTACCCCTTGGTGTACAGCTGAGGTGGGGCTTTTGTCTGTAGAAGATACTGCAGTTCAGTCTCAGTAGATACCATGCTCAGCATCAGAATTAACAAGGTCACGTACAATATGTGTTACGCAAAGTGTCATTGCAATAGATGCCTTCTGGCCTGAAAATCTGGGGGTGGTTCTGTTTGAGAAACAAGCTGGTCACCAGCTGTAGGTCAAGAGGAAATTTTCTTCCCGGTGGTCCAGGACAGCGATGGGTTTACATCTTCTGAAGCAGTTGAAGTGGGGAGCCCATCGGTCTCTGCTGTTGTTTTGATTTACATGAAGGAGCAGAAAGCCTTTACTGAAAACAGGTGGTGAAATCTGCTCTGTTTTGATTCTCCATCCATCTGCTTCCCCTCCACTCCAGCCTTTGCTTTCTTGCCCTTAGCTCAGACCAAAGAACCGATAAGGGGCAGATCAGTTGTGTTTGGGGGGTTGGTATTTGTGGGGATTCGTTCACATTTGCCTCTCTTCTCTTCCTGCTCAATCCCTCTGCTCCCATGGGGGAACAGCTACCTGGAAGCAGTGGATATTCTGTCACTTGGCGCTTAATAAATCAATGTGTGGGAATGATCTTGAGCCATCCCTTGGGAGAGCGATCCTTTCCCAGTTCCTTAACTCCTTCCCACGGATCAGCTAGCCTCAAGCATCTCTTTTTGGACTGCACTCAATATCCACTGTTTCCCACCTGGAGTCCGTCACATCCCTTTTGTTTCACACTTGAAAAGGGGAGGAGGGCGAGGGTGGTGAATGAGAGGCGCCCTTAGAGAAATAGTTTCTTCTCCTGTTGTCCAGTTCCTGAGTCACTGGGCCCATATCAGTTTACTTGCAATAGCAACCAAAAAGCTCTCTGTTACTGAACTGGAAGCCAAATGACTCAGTTTTATTTTTCAGATATTAAGACTGAAACCACAGACCAGTATGACTTGGTTTTTCCTTTATACTTGCGCTGTTCCGCCTCCTGTGTGTTAGCTGGTGAGGATGAAGAGATGCTATACAGGTGCCTCTATTGCTCACCCGTTGTTCTAAACACCGTAGTGACCTGATGCCCATTAAAAACTCCGTTTACACTCTTCCCCCACCCCGCAGATTTAGCCCTTCTGGCAGCATGGTTGCTGTGACTGAGCGGTACAGATCAAAAAGCGAGTCTCCCGGGCGGATGGATGAGCCCAAGCAGCCCAGTTCCCAGGTAGGCAGATCAAGAAGTTTGCAAGTAAATGTTGGCATTGAAGGTGAAGGGGGCTGTGTTGTGATGAAGTGTATGATATTTTATATTTGCAAGCGATGCTGTTTGTGAAACAAGGACCGATTACTGTTGCAAAGGGTTTAGTTGCTCCCATTGAGAATGTATACCATCCATATATGACTTAAAACTGATCTTGGCTGTCGTTTGGGATTTTGGGCAGATACCTGGAAAACATGAGGAGTTTCTCTTGTTGTCTGAGGGCATAAATATCAACCCTCGTTCTGGGCAGGCCACCAACTCCTGAGGAGAAACTCCATTTGCCTGCAGAGCTGGATCTGCCCTAACATGCTGACAGCAAATGCCTGAGCTGAGGGAGGAGATGTTAGCTGGCTTCTGTGGAAGACCGAGGGCTGACAACAGCTGAACCCTTCCACGCTTGTACCAAAACCATTACAAAAAGCCCCAAAATGCAGGAGGGCAATGGGCTATAGGGTGCAGCAAAGTGGGACAGGATGGCAATACCTATGCCTAATCATTTTGATCGAATTTTCCGGTTGCATGCCGTCAGTATCGCAGTGGCACTGTAGTGCAAGTGTATCACTCAGCACTGTGTGGAATGACTCTCGTGTGCCTGAGAGATAATTAACGTGTCAGTTTGTAATTAGATGACTTTGCTGGAGGTGGGTGAAGAGTTACCAGGCTGCTTTGCCCTTGAATAAGACCAGGTGAAGCAAGGGGAAAAAAAATCATGATTGCTGTCTGCTAACTTTGTAATACACTTCCATAGAACAAAAGATGCCTTTTTGTTCCTATTTTGCCAAAGCTTTGTTTTGTGTCCTCAGAATACATCTAGAAAATTTCAGGTCAAACCAACCCTCCGGGGCAAATGGGACATACAAAGCAATTTTAGCTCTACATACAGAAAAGCTGCTGTTATTTCTCCATCGTGAGATGGCCTCAAACATAAAACCATAGGCTGCCACGTACACGGGGAAGTATCACCACCTTCCACTCTTCTGGTATTGCCATATCGCTGCTAAAAATAGTCTGCCCGTCGTCCCTGCCCAGTGGCAGTGGTAGAGTTGAAAGAAAACACCGTCGCTTTGTGCGTCTCCTTCAGCTTCCCAGTGCGCGTACTGCTGGATTGAACAGCACCTGGCACAGTTACGCCACTGCCTCTGCCTGCCCAGCCCAGGTTGCCGGAGGAGAGGCCCTCCTGCTGTTACACTGCTTGCTTGTTCACTTTTGGCATCATCGGGAAGCAGCCTAAACTTGGGGAGTGCAAATACTGCGTCCTCCAGCAAGGAGGCATTCAGGAGACAGTCTGTTTGTGTTCGGTTTGAATATGAGCGCCAGAAGCAGCTGTCTACAGCCCGAGCTTGCGGTTCAGGGTTACCCTCGGCTTCAGAAAATACCGAGGAGCCAGCTAGTCCTTGGTGAGTGACTCGTGCTGGCTCTCTGTGCTGCAGATCCTCCCCTGCAACGCCGTGGGGCTGGGCTGGGTTACACAGCCATTTAGGCAAGCATGATTCATTGTAAGATGAATCCTGAATGACACCTGAGCAAATACCTGTGTAAAGTGACACCTGAAGGGTTTCAGATATGACTTGCAGTTTATTCCACCTTTGTTTTACTGCAAGCTCATCAATTGGCTTCTTTTTTTAACCGTTAGTCAGTAAAACAGAACGCAGTATACAGTATTTTAATCAAACTGGCTCAAGTTTTTTTAAAAAAAAGAACGCATAGTGAGAGGTTTGCTGCACAACTCAATCGGTGGCTAAGCGCCCTCCTGACAAGAGCTGCCTTTGCTTCCGGAGATCTAGCGAATGACTTGGCAGAAGGGGCCGCCATAGCAGAGGTTTCTAATTGATTGCTCATTTGTCTTCAGCCCCAAGGCTCCAGTTAAGCACTTAAATGTGGGCTTGAGGTTGAAGACATTAGTAGTGCTGATTTCGAGGTTTGGCACATGCTTCAGTGCTTTACTGGCTGGACCGGGGCCTGATCTTCTTGCCTGCAATTTATTTTAGGCTGCTTGCTATTTAAATCTCTTTTGTTTCCTTTCGCAGGGGGAGGAATCGGCCATGCTTGGCGTGAGCGGTTACGTGGAATATCTCCGGGAGCAGGAGGTTTCAGAGCGCTGGTTCCGGTACAACCCACGGCTCACTTGTATTTACTGCGCCAAATCCTTCAACCAGAAAGGCAGCCTGGACCGACACATGCGTCTCCACATGGGTATCACGCCTTTTGTCTGCCGCATGTGTGGGAAGAAGTACACCCGCAAGGATCAGCTGGAGTATCACATCCGCAAGCACACAGGCAACAAGCCCTTCCATTGCCACGTCTGTGGCAAAAGCTTCCCTTTCCAGGCTATCCTCAACCAGCACTTTCGCAAGAACCACCCCGGCTGTATGCCTCTGGAGGGGCCTCACAGCATCTCCCCCGAGACCACCGTCACGTCGCGGGGGCAGGCGGAGGAAGAATCTCCTCCGCAGGAGGAGGCTGTCGCTGTGGGGGAGACGGCACAGGGATCTGTGTCCACGACTGGGCCAGATTGAAACACGGCTGCAGAGTCTGGGGAGAAAGGACCGTCTTCCCGTTTTTGGCTCTAGAGAGTCAGCACCAACCTGGCAGGCTGGTACTGTAATTAGTGCAATGCCACCACTGGACAGAAAGAAGCTCCCAAGATGTTGCCAAAATTGCAAAATCTTTCTCTCTCTCTCTCTCTCTCTTTCTTTCTCTTACACACCCCCCCACACACACATAGAGTGTTAAAAGTTTTTCTCCCTTATTCCTCCTCCTCTTGGAGAAAAACGAAACAACTGTGTCAATCAACTTCTTATTCAGGGATCGACAGGATTTTAAATTTTTTTAATGTTCCGTAGCGATCTGGGACGAGCAGTCATTTGTATTTCTCGACAGCGTTTTGGCCCAGCAGCTGGGTCCCGCCGTGCAGCCCCGGTGAGCCTAGCCTGCGGGGCTGCTCCTCGCCATATCTGCTGGTCCAGCTCAAGGGGAGAGCAGGGACAAGGTGCCGTTGCCTTTTTCCCTTCCCCAGGTAGTTGCCACGTTAAAGAAAACAAAAAGACTGTCCTGGTGGAACCTGCCTTGCCCAAGTGTATTTATCCCTGTCTTATTTTTGGTGTGTCTCTTATTACCTTTTTACTTAAACTATTATTTTAGGGCTTTTGGCTTGCCCGTTCCAGGCATGCAGCCTCAACGCCTCTTGTTAAAAGCGGGCACGGCTATAAAGCGGTATTCTAGAGGTCAGCAAAATCTGAAGCGAAATTTAGCAGCTGTGAGGTTTGCATTAGACTCTGATGCGTTGGGAGAAGGGTTGGAGGGGCCTTTCGGAGGAGGTTGTCCTTTGCTGTTGCTGATCTGGAGAGTTCAGAGCACTGTGACGTCCTGACCGGTGCGCTGCCGTGCTTCGGGTTGTTGCCGAGCGTTAGGAAGAGTTTTTCTGGACTGGCTGAATTGCGGAGTTAGAGGCTGGCTACCAAAGTCGTCCTTCACCCCTACTCCCCCCTCGACACGCACTTGATCTTTTATAACAGCAATATGGGATACTGAAATACTGTCGTCCCAGCCGAGCAATCGTGGGTGGTTGCTTTTAAACGTGTTTCTACAAACTAGTTTGATAACTTTTTTATCAATGAAATGCAAAAAGAAAAGAAAACCCTACTTTATTTCCTCGTAACGGTTCAGGAAACTTAAAAGTGAATGGTTCCTAGAGCAATCACAACTCTGTCCCCTTGCATGGACTTAAAACTTTTGTATTCTAAGCAGCTCTGATGTTTAGAGCAAGTTTAGCAAACCCGGAGAGACATGCCTGCGTTGTGTATTGTAGGTGTTTGCACGTGCTTACGTGTTTCATAAACGGAGAAGCATGGGACAGGTAGATAAGTGCAAATATCTTGACATCTTTTGAAGAAGTCTTTTTAAAAAAATATGCAATACTTTAAGAGTTTTCTCTGGTTCTGATGCCGAGTTGTTTGTGATGGAGGGGGAAAATGAACGACAGGTCGCGCAGATTGGGTTCGGGAGAGGACGTTTGGTTGAAGGAGTTCTCTTGAGGGTGTATAACGTGTACGATAAGGCAGGATGAAGTTCTGATCCTTAACGTGATGGGAGGAACAAGGAGACGCTGAAAAAGGCATACGTTTCCTCTTGCTTCGGCAAAGAAAGCCGGGCAGGCGGTTGGAGCGTGGGCTTGGCGGGCGGGAGACTGTCGAGGTGAAAGTAGAGCTTGGCCCGCAGTCTGACTGCGCAATTTTGGGCACACGGAAACATCTCCAAACACCTGCAAACGGGGACTTGGGATCACTTTCCTGCCCCTTTAGAGGGAAGAATTTGGAGAAGGGTGATGTATTCTTGCCTCGCTTGATATATTTTTCTCTTTTATAAGTGAGGGGTCTCACTGTTCCTCCCATGTCTCTCTCAAAAAGCAGACGTGGCTCTAATGGTGGGGTTTTTGGGGCGGTGGGTGGGAAGGGAACGGCTTGGTGCCAGGATCACGTGTAACGGGGATGTGCTCCTAAGAGAGGAACCTTTGCAGGTGTTCTGAGCTGGGCACCTGCAAAGTATAATTTCATTGATCATTTCAAACAGGAAAACTGATATTTCACCTCCGTTTTCCTTCTGTCCCTTCTTCCTCCTCTCCTGTCAAGTGCATCGTCACACAGTGAATGATTTTCTAAGCGGCCGCCCGAGGGACCAGCCCCGTTGGGTTTCCGATCGCAGGATCGTACCGAAACAGTAAGGTTGCCAGAGAGCAGTCGCAGAACATGAGAGATAAGAGGGTGGCTAAGGTAGGTTTCGTTGCAATCGAGGTGTGGGGAGGAGTGGAGATGTGCAGAGTATGCTGCTTTAGTCATAGCTTTTGAAGTTACCAAAAATCAAAAAGAAAAAAAAGTTAAAAACTTTGAAATCCTATCCTGTTCACACTAGAGAGCATCAAAAGTTACTTTTAGTTGCTTAAAAGATTTTTAAGTGTTTTAAAATAGAACTTTTAAAAGAATACTACCAAACTATAAAAACATAAAATTATTTATATACATATATTATATATAAATATAGTGGGAAAGTTTCCCTGCTAAGCTTGCTGTGAAGAGAAGGGTGAAGGTGCAGTAACTGCTATACAAGCAACATTTTTCTGAAACAGATGGCAACCGATCCGTCAAAGCGTAGTGATGAAGGGCTGACATAAAATGGTGAATGCCTTTATTTGTCTGGCATAGCTGTGAGTTTCCCGAGCAGGTTTTTGTTTTACTGTATCGATACTGTGAACGGAGGAGCATCCTAACAGTCCGGGATGCCACAGCGGTGCGTCCTGTTTTGCTGAGTCACTACTTTCCGTTGGCCTGGTGAAAACCGTGATATTGGTCCTTCGTATCGTACTAGGCTAGTCTGAAAACAAAGCTTGTGAAAGGTTTTTATTTTTTCCTCTTTTATGTTTGGTTTCTTGTTTGTTTTGGGTTTTGGTTGGGTTTTTTTGTTGGGTTTTGTTTTGTTGGTTTTTTTTTTTTTTTTTTTGGTGCAGAGGTTGCCACTGTATAAATGATCATTTCTGATTGCATGCAAAAGAGCTGATATTCTTGCCCAGGCCTCGCTGAGGTGAAGTTTATAGCTTGTAGCTAGAGTCAGTATAAGGTATGGTAGTGGGAATCATTTTAATATTATTTCTGTACATTTAATGGATGTGTATGTGTATGTATGTGTGGGAATCATGGTGTCTCTAATGTTTTCTTGAACAGCGCTGAAAGCAGTTCAGGCCCATCCGCGCTGGAAGATGGAACCAGTTCAGAAGGAATCGTTTTTTAAACTTTTCCTTCAGTGGTTGACTTCTTCAGTGCCGATAAGGCCAAGGTTCAAGAAAAAAAGGGGTTGGAGGTCATATACGGCATGGAAAAACCTCATGTGAATTTTCCGGCAGTGGTGTAGCTACTCGGAGCTGCTTTCCGTAACAGAATGATACCATCTTTCGTTGCCTCTCGTGTAAATCTTTACGGTTGCACCAAAGCTGTGGAGAATCAGATGCCAGCTTTCCAAGTGCGAATGCTTCTGTGATGGGTTGAGGCACGGCTTTGCATTTCCACGTCTAGCTGCAGCTTTTTCCCCTCTGCCAAAACTGATTTCAACTGTGATTTAAGGAGGATGTGAAGAGAACTCTGTCATATTTTAATACCTCTGTACGTAATGTTTCTGTCTGCTTCTGAGTTAGGGCTTACTAACCCATTTGTTTGCTTGCCTCAGGGCAACGGGGGGAACACACTCTGTTTCTGCAGTTTTCTTTCTCGGAGAGGGAACACATTTCTTAGTTCTCTGCTGCGGCAGAGAAACCTTCCAAATGTGAAGTGTTGCGGTTATCTCCTTGAGCCTGCAGAAAGCCCCGGTGCCAAGTCACAGCAGAGTGACGTGACGGTTGCCGTGGCCGTTCCCTGCTGCTGCCAGGTTCCCTGTGAATAGCTGTGAAAATAACAAGAATTGTGTTAATACTGTGCTGCTGCTTTGGGGAAAAGCTAAACTTCTTCCTCTCGGGAGGATGACCGATATGAAGCTGGGAGAGGGGAAAAACAGAAGGTCTTTTTTGCTCTCTTGCGAGGGGAGTATACGAAAGCAAACCGTGCTTCTTATTTCCAGCAGCCAGATAGAGAGGGATGAATGAGGAGGCTTTGTGAAATGTGAATTTATAACAGGAGGCTGAGGACACGCTTAGAGCCCCTTGATAAGATCCAGGGATATCAGCCTGGTGGGAGTCAGAGCGGCCGATGCAGGTGGGCAATCCCTCGCTTGTCCTCCCAGCGTTGTCCGGCCGTCAGGTTCAGTCCGTTGACTTACCTACATCTTCTCTACAATATTTTTCAAGCTGTGATCTGTATAATTTAACTCTCAGAAGTCTGGGTGGCTGAAGGGCAGGAAGAATAGAAAGCGTTTTGTGTCGCTGCTGCTGTGTTAAATCCAGCCAAGGTTGGGAGCGACTGACTGTTCCCATCTGACAGCTATTCAGGGCTGGAATTGCGTTTGGAACGAGCTGTGGTCTTGCTGAAAAGCGTAGTGGGGCGGGCTTGGCGGGGAGGGCACCGAGTCAGGATTTCAGCCCTTGGCGACATCAAGTTTGAAATAAATGGACGGCACAGATCTCCTTGCTTGTCCTGCTCTTGTTTTGTGACAGCTAGGGGACTTTGTTTTCCAGAGCAGGCCGTCCCATGCCCCTACGCAGTAGTAATGTCACTTAAAAGCGTGATACCCGGTGCAGTAAATAATTCTGAGCAGCCCGGTCATCAAGCAGAGTCCTGCTGCTGCCCTTGGGTGATTCAACCCTAACGGAGCATTTGCAAGAGCAGAGTCGTAGCTTTTATTTGCTGCTGACTTCATCTCTCCTGCAGAACCCAATGTATAAATAGAAAGACAGCTGAAAAGGTGCAGTTTATTGGGCGGAAGGAAGTTTGTGAGGTAGACTGAGTCATGCATCTTTAAAATCAACAAAAAATCAGCACTCCTTAAACTTACTATTTAAACTTTATAAAATTCTCCTCTTCTACCCAGGACATGCCTGCCAGTTTAGCCGTACCAGCATCCAAGTGTTTCTGCAAATTAGTGACACCAAATGCTGTTCTTGCTCTCCTGGAAATATTTTGGGGATGGGAGAAGTCAAGGAGCTGTAATTCAGGAAACTCTAATTTTCATCAAGGTTTGGGCTCCGAGTTCCCTCTGGGAGCTGAGCCCGTAGCCAGGACCGCGGTGGGAAACTCTAGAGTCTTTCGATGGAGCTGCTGCCGACGTAGCCTCGTCTGGCAATAACGATATTCTCAGAGATGAGCATTACTCGATGTAGTCACCGAGCTTTGACGTCTTCAGTGGAAGGGCTTAAAGAGGAGCTAAGGATCATTGTCATTCAAAGGGTATTTTGATATAAAATACATACATATATATGTATGTACATTTTTATATATATATATATATATATTTGTAACCAAATAAAAGCTAGAACTATGCAAACACTACTGGCTGCTGCTTAAAACTAATGTCTACCGGAACATTTTGAGTAGATGTGGAGTAGATTTATTGGGGTTTTTTTGTTTGTTTTTAACTAAAATGCAGCAGGCCAAAGTTTTGCTGCAGTTAGTCTTACCAGAAACTTAGGTTAGTCCTAATCTGGAACCCGCTCAAGTGGGTTATAAAATTACCTGAAGAGTCCTACCATCTCTAAAATATTTCCATCTACCTTGGTGTTATTGCTGAAAGGCTTTCTTTTGCGAAACAGGGAAACACAGAGGCTGGGGCTAGGAGAGATTGAATGTGATGTTTGGGACAATAGAAGAGAAGGAGAATCAAGGAAGGACTGGGAGCATTTTCTTTTGGATGTAGGATTGAGTTGGCTTCAAGGAATCTTCCTACTTGTGGAAATGTCCGTCGCTGAGACGGAGGCAGTGATTTAAACATCACCGGGCCAAATTCTGGTCCCACTGGAGGGGTTGGAAATCTTCCCGCTGAATCTGATGGTACCGGAATTTAGTCTGCTGGGAGAAATTTCATGTGGTTTCTACCGTTTCTTTGTGTCAGATCCAATCTTTGCTTTTAGGATTAACTAAAATATATCCAACTGTAATCTTCACTAACCTTTGACTTTTTTATTCCTGGGGACTATAGAAAATTCAGGTTTCCTATAACATTATCCTCATCCCAACTGTGAACATGTTACTACTGCTTCTTATAATTTATTGTCTTTCTGTTCCTGAATGTCTGTGTGATCCAGCTGTTCACCAGCACCACCTTCCAGTGCTTCATTAGCTTTTATGCACAGGGAATTGTTGCAATGGATAAGTTGACCACGCTAGTTGGAAGAGTAGAAGCCTTTGGAGAATGACTTTTGCTTCCTCTAGCTGTCATTAGGGAGTGCACACACACATACCTGTATATACATATATATGTATACATATATAAAGTGTTTCAATATAAACTCATTTAGCATTAATCTTATTTAATTTATATTTTAATCCAGTTGTAAACCAAAGTATTACAGCTTGTGAAATGACGCGTCTCGGAAATAGGAGGAACCTTTTTAGACGGGAGCTGTGAAAGTTCTTTGCTGACAAAAACGCGGATATGAATACGACTTAAGACCTTGTGCTGGTGAATCCCAGGGATTTGCAGCCTTGGAAGGATTGAAGACTTGCTGGGTAAAGTCTGACGGTGGGGAGGCAGTGTGGGTTACCAGTTTAAAACACTGTTGGTTTTGGTTTTTTTTCCTTAACCTGTATAACTTGCTATCGGAGGAATTGCTACGAGAGCAGCGCAGTGGGGCGTCTGATGGAGATGCGGTGCGTGGTTAAAGCTAAGAGGGTGATGTCAGGTAGTGCTGTTTGCTTCTGGCATCTTCTGTTCACAGGTCTGGATTGAGGTGTGCTGTCTTCAGCTCTGGGCACCTCGGTACCGCCTCGTCGAACGACCCTGCAGGGAGCTGCTCGGTTGATGGTTTGAATTAGCGCTTTAAAAATGTGACTCGGAAGTGTTTCTGCTGCTGGACTTTTCCAACAGAATCACTTTGGAGTGTCTGCTGCCCTGCTGGTGGGTGGCACAAAACCTGGGCTTTCTGCCCTGCCTCCTGGATTGGGACGCTTGGGGGAAGCAGGAGGACTCACCTACTAGAATGCCTCGAGGAAAGTTCCCTGCAAGGGACAATGAGGCAGGAATTTAGGCGCGGATTTGCTGTATGTGCTGTAACATGGATCTAAAGTGATTCCACATGGTCTTCTGCCTGACCCCTTCCTTGTATACGCAGGGTTTGGATGAATTTTTGTAAACAGGCGTCTCAGTGCTGGCACTGGTTCTGCCGGCGTCCCTTTTGGCTTGCTGTTTCTTGCTGTGGTAGCTAATAAGGGTTGGAGCTGAGAGGTGTTAGTTGAGATGGAGTACAGCTGCCACCGGACCGGGTGCTCCTGGGCTTTGGCTCATCTGTGCTGTCAGAGTGATGAAAGCAGCCCTGGAGGGGGGATTCAGGGCCTTCTGCAGGCTTGGAAATGGCAGTGTTTTTCATGGTACTTAACAGTTTTGTAGGGAAACAAGTATGTTCTGGCAAGGCTGGAAATAAAAAGGGAGAAGACGGCAAATCAGACTGTAGTCTGGCACAACTGGGAGCTGGAGAGAGGAAGCCACGAAAACAGCCACTAATGTATTTAGTGTCTAATTTACAGTTTCAGAGAATCAGTCTTTGCTGGTTGGGCTGAGTTGGGTTTTTTACTGTCTTTTGTGGAGGTGCGTGTTCTGCTGTCTAGGAAGAAGCAATGGGTTCAAAGATAAAATCTTGCTGATTCTTCTGTGCCGGGGAATAATTGCCTTTCCAAGGAATTAGCAAACGCTGCGAACAAATTCACCTCTAACAATCTCCCGCAGGCCTGGCAGCAGCTGTGCTTCCTCTTGCTCTTCTGCTCAGCCCCCACACGCTAGAGCCTCTTTTTATAGAGGCTTTCCCTGCGTCGCTTACGTTGGGCAGGGTGATGGTCCACCTACCTTTGTTAATCAAGTACGTTCATTTCATACTCCCCAGCAGGATTAGGGCACACTCACAGCTCGTGGTATATCAAGCACTCTGCCAGCCGTACGCAGTACAATTTTTAGCTACTAGCTCTGGCAAATATAAAAAGACTGTAAGGTAATCTATTTGTATTATTGAGTACAGACCCCTTCTGTGCTGTGTGCTGTACCAGCGCGTAGGAACGTCATCGGTCACGTCAAATTCCTTTTGGCTGAGATGTCCGGTAAGCAGCCTCAGTGCGAAGGTGCTTCTCAGGGCAGCTGTCAGGAGAAACTGGTCTGATACCAGCAGCAGATCCCGTCTGGCTGCTGTGTCAAATAGCGGTCGCTCTGATAAAGCAGGCAAAAGAAAAAGGGAAAGCAGGTCAGGAGAAGAGAGGTCCCTCAGACCAAACATTGGCTGCTAATTGGGCAGAAAAGAGTTATTTGATTGAGATGGTCGTCTGTATGTGGATTTTCTGTCATTTTTGGGGGGTTTCTGTTGGTGTTTTGTTTTTTTTGTTTTTGTTTTTTTTTTACAAAGAGGTAGTCCTTTCCACTGAAAGCTTCCCAAGTGGATTATTAAGTAGCACTGGTGTCATTATGCTGCATCCAGTGACTCCTCGGTGTTCGGTGGGTTGGTGACGACACGTAAGCCGGAGGCTTTGGGCGAGGGAGTTGTGAACGCGTGCTGCTGGCTGTCTTTCCCTATAACCATTTTGTAAGGCTTTGGGACACGGACCAAAAATGCTTCTTTTTGTTTTACAGCTTTAATTGTTTTCATAGAACTGTTGACAACTCTTAGCTCCCTCCCCAGTTATTTTTATGTTCCATTTAGTTAAATTTTCATCCGGCATCAGTCCATGATCTCAGAACAATTTCTACAACAGCCATGGATAGGACTTTGCAGGAGATGACAGGAGGTTTAAAACCTGTGGCTGTCGGAGGTGATGTTTGCAACGTGAGTTTTTTTGCTGCCGCAGAGGTGGGGTTAGCAGGAGGGTCGAGGAAGGGTCGAGCCGGTCTCTGTTGCAGCGTGGATCGAGTCCCTGGGCATCGGTGGCTGCTTGCCGAGGTCTTCGAGGTTAGAGGCGCAGATGGGATTTTCTTCCAAGATTTTCCTCGTGGCTTCCCGTTGCGCAAGTGCTTCAGCTCCCCGTGTCAGTAGCAAGCGACAGAAAAATCATAAAGAAAACTTTCCAAGGTGCAAAAGCTATCATGGGAGCACAGGGAAGGCTGCCCTAGGCCAGGCTGAAGGACGCAGTATCCTGGTGGCAGCGAGCAACAGACTCTGCTTTCTTCAGCGGCAGGACGTGGTCAGCATTGAGGCTGTGTGGTGGGAGCCTGGGGGCGAATTTAGGAAGGGAATTGCGCACCAAAAAGTTGAACTTGTCAAAGGCTTTTGCAAATGAGGAGTTAAACCTGCTTTTGTCAGGGTGACTGAGTAGGCCTGGGGGTTTTGGCTGCTAACATGTATTCAGATCCTTGTTTTTGCAGGGTGAGATGGGCCATTTCAGAAATCTGGGCAAGGAAAAGTGGTAGCGTTTGAACCTCACGTTCTCATTCCAGGTTTCCACCGAGAACTGCACCAGGTACGTGGATGCCATCGATGGGGCGAGGGGGAAGTTGTGCAGCATCGTGTTACGTGGCTGGGAGCGTGTGTCTGTGTCATGTTGGGGGGGTGCCCTGTGCCAGAGATGACCCAGGTAAACGGGCACCTTTTGAAACCAATAGGATGGTGCGGTGTTCCCCAAAAGTGGTCGGAGCTGTGCCCATCAAGCCTGCTATCAGCACAATTACCCATTTAGCACATCACATACATTTGTCTTTATAGATTGACTGGCACGCTGGGTTTTCCGATGAGCTGGTGATTAGTGTACAAGGGTGTTTCCTCCCCGCAGAAAGCGGCGCAGGAAGGGAGGGAGAGCGAGGTGGGATTTGTGCCCCAGCTGGAGCTCAGGCCTGCCAGCCCTGGGGACAGAGAGCTCAGGTCCTGTTGCCTGTCATGCAGGGACGAGGCTCAGGTGGGTGCTTTTCGTCTTTGCTAGAGAGAAGCTATCATGTCTGCGAGAAAAAAACCTGCATTCTTGTTAGGAAATCAGTTATAGGACTGGTTATATGCCAGCAGCAGAATAACGAACAGAATAATTCTTTTCATTAACAACAACAAAAAAAAGTGTTAATTCTAATCTGGTGACAGTAACTTGCTTAGATCACACCTCTTATTTCCCCACTTTAGAAGTGGTGGCAAATCTCCCTCCAGCAGAGGCTTGTTGCAGTCTGTAAATGGGAAGAGGCCCTTTCCCCGTCTGCTGCTGAGCACCGTAAAGGATTCAGCCCACAAAGTGATTGAAAACAGCAGATAGTTTGCCTACGTTAGCCAAAATTTCTTTAGATAGCCAGGGCCCCATCATCTGGCTCTTCCTCGCCTGAGCCAGTTGTTATAGCAAGGAGAGCATCTGCAAAGCACGAGCAGAAACAGTGAGGAAAAGAGGTTGGTGTAGCAGGGAGGAGGGAGACACCCGAAATAAGGGGGCGGCTCCTCTGTTTTCAGCGCTGGCTGGGGCTGTTGGCACTGGAAACCACCAGGAGGTGTTGGGGAGAACAGGTGAAACAACAGCAAAGCGTCCTCGGGATGAGGCGTGCGTGCGCGTCTAGCATGTTGTGGATGCTGCGGGCAGGGAAATGCCGGTTGTAGAACCTGTGTGTGTCTTGGGAGACGGGCGTGCCGAGATGCCTGTACCCTGTCCTAAAACGTTAAAGCTGAGCATCGCCAGTGTTCTCCGCCCCGGAGCTGGTAACGAAGGAAAAGGAGTCAGGCCTTCGCGGAGGCACATTTGTGTGCAGATTTCAGAGGTTCCCTTTGAAGGAACTGGAGGGCAGCAAGTAAAGGCTGGAAAAGGGCAGTACCAGATATCAAAGTGCCATTTTCTGAATGTGGGAGTTTCCGGCACATGTTTAAGCTGTTGAAGACTGAAGTTTGCTTTCCTTTCAGTACTCTCCCCTTCACCTATTTCATTTCTTCTATTTAAACTCATCAGCCGAGGGGAGGGTGCAGAGAAGACGGAGCCAAACTCTTCTCAGAGGCGCACAGTGGAAGGAGGAGCAGCGGTAGGCAGCAGTTTACACAAGGGAGATTCAGGTTAGGTATTACGAGATGTTTTTTCACCGTGAGTACAGCCAAGCAGTACTGGAGGCTGTGAAATCTCCATCCTGGGAGATACTCCAAACTCGACAGGGCAAGATCCCTGGAGTATAAAATATTCCCCCACTGCATGCTGCACTGCGTAATACAAAACAAGGATTGGGGAGGTTTAGCCTACCGGTGCATTTCCAGGTAGGATAGTTCTATTTTTTGTTTCATTTGTCAGTGATTAATCAATGAAATAGCATCTTGCCTGCCACGGTCTGTGGAGAAGTCCGGCTGCTCCCCAAGGGTGAGTGCAGCCTCCAGGTTCCTGTTTCCATTAGACTATGCCAAGCTGTATTTTTGTTTCTTTTTTTTTTTTTTTTTTTAGTATTATATAAAAGCAGGCAGCTTTAATGGGCTTCCTAGTTCATATCAGTTAAGCTTTTGAAACATATTCAGGTATCTTTTAAATACTGCTGTGTAAGTTCCTTGTTTTATCTGACATATTCTGATTTATTCTTTCACTGCAGTTATCTAAGGCAGTACTTTAAAAAAAAAAACCAACAGTGTATTAATTATTTTGCAGACTGTCAGCTATGTTAAGCCTCCAGCTTTACTTAGTTTTTGTAAATGTACTTAACCCCTTCCCCCTCAGATCTACGGTTAAATGTCTTCATTATTTTTATATTGCAGTGAAGCTTATTTATTTAAACCTTCCTGTTATCTTTACAGTCAAACCCAATACCATTGGCTATGAAACTGTGAAACTAATTAGAAAGGACAAATGAAGCTAAATTGGTTAGTTTTACTACTGGTTGTAAAATACAGAAAGTAGCAGCATAAAGGAAGAAAAATAGAATTGGAATTACTCGGTCTGGGGCAGGGGAAGGAATTGCAAAGCTACGGCTGAGAAACTTCTTGGCAATGGAGTTGTAACCCAATGACGTTACTTCACCGGTTCCCCATTCGGCAAGTTGAAAAGCTGCATCTCGAGACCGAGAGGTGCGTCCGGGGTCCCTTTGTTCACCTACGTGTCTAGGGCATTGGTTCGACAGGGGAGTTTGTGCTCCCGTGATGCTATTTTCTCAGAGTTTACGTGTCGAAGTAAACTCTATGGATTACTGTGAAGCTTTTATTTACATGCAATGGAATATTAAGTTGGTAGAATTAACACAGGTGAGGAGGAGGAAGGTGCCCTTTTGTCCTGGAGGGTGGCAGCTGCGGGCTACACTAACAAAAGGCGGACAGTGCAATTCTCCCCACAAGAGCTTTGATTTTGGCAAGAAGCGAAGCCTCATCACCCCTGCGACTGTCCCCTGCCCACGGGTGCTTTCGGTCGGCCAGAACCGATGTGAATTAGTCCCGAGTTTGCTCCACAAAAACACAGGGATGGGGTTTTGTTCGTGCAGGCTGTCGTGGGTGCGTGCGGTTACAGGCTGAGGGCAAACTGGATCTCTGAGGGAGATCCAGGGAATGGTTTTGTAGGTGCGCAGGGACTTTTCTCCAGCGTTAGAAGGCTTCCAAAGCCAGGGCTACGCTGTTGGGGGAAGCAGCCGCCCAGCTGGAGCGCAAGTGAATTTGGGATGGAGAGCAGAATTTTGTCATACCCTTTGCTTAAGACTAATTTCTTTTGGCTCCCCTAAAGCGCTTGCCAGGGCAGGGCTGCGCTGTCACGGGGCAAAGCGACTGTGAGAAATACTTTGAAGCGAAGGGGGAGCGTTGTCATACAAATAACGCATGTTTCTTTTGTGTTCGTGTATGTAAAATTGCTGACAGTTAGGACAGGCCAAGGGGTGCGAAAGTAATCCTTCTTGGTGGCAAACCAGGGACTTTTCTGAATAAGCTCTTTTAGAAGCTGAGTTAGGAAGAGAATAATATGCAGCTGTACGTTCTTGCGGTAACATAGTCCTACGCTTAGAGGGAGGGTTAGCAAAGGGCGAGAGAAGACAGAATCAGAGAAGCGAAAGCAAGCTCGCGGAAATGAAAGCAAGCTATTCAAAGTACTGCTTTGGTCCGAAAAGGGAAGGGAACGAAGGCAGTTTTCCCCTAAGCCTCTGGTATCTCACCCTCTAGCTGAAGCTCTCAGGACCTATGCCCCCTTTGTCTCCGAAGCTGCCCTCTGCCCCCTCCTTTCCCCGGCATCACCCCACCTTTCCTGGACAACACTGTGAATGTGACGCCGGTGGCTCTTTGTAACATTTCCATTCAAACTGCTCCGAGCACGGAGCGCTGTCCTACGCTGTCACGCGGTGACGCCGTAGCAGACGAGCTGTGACCGAGCGCCCCGTTCAGCGGAACGGTAACCCCCAAACAGGGACACTGATGATTGAGCGCTTCCTTGCGGAGCAGCGGAAGAGCATTGTAACAGGAGCGAACAATGTAAGTGGCTTCGTATAGCAATTTGCTAATCAAATTTGATTTCATAATGAAGTAAAACTGACAATCAATTTCTAAAATAGAAAAGCCTCTTCGAGGGAATAGTCAAGCATGTCTTCAACAGAAAGACTTAACTGGGATAACTTTTAATAATGAGCACAGGATTTTCTTTCCTTTTTTTTTTTTTTTTTTTTGAGCAATCACTCCAGAAATTGAGTTGCGTTAAGCAGCAGAAGATTCACAGGACAGTAACTACCTCTCTCTCTCGGAGTGCTGAGGTTACCACGCTACACACTCTATCAGCAAAGCTTTCACTTCAAACAGATTTGTTTTCCTTACCTCTGTGTTTCAGAAATGCAGGTCTGCTCTGTAAAGTGACTCTGTGAAAATGGCATCTGGCAGGAGCAGGGGGGAAGCCTTTTGGGGTCCGTCGTCCCTCTTTGCCGCCACTTTCTCGCTGTGACCCGTGCAGGTTCGTTCTGGGGCCGCGACCGTTCGGGGTGGATTCGTTACTTCGCGTATTCTGCGGAATAGCAAACTGTCCTGCGGGCCAAAGGCTGCTGCCAGAGCTGCAGGCTCAGCTTCCTGCACTGGGAAATTAGTTACTGGTGTGGAAGGTAAGAGGAGAATCCATCTCCCTCCTGCCTCCAAGGGAGCAGGCAGCAGTAAAAAAGAGGAAAAAAAAAGCAATAAAGTAAAAAAACAAAACACTTTTATATGTTGGTCATTAGTCAGCAGATCTGACTCTGCAAATTTATATATATATATATACACACACACACACACAGAGCCACGTTCAGAGAGCACATCTCTCATGTGAAAAGGTGCCATTTTTTTTTCTAAGCGGAGTCCCTTTCCAAACTAGAACAGCACTTTAAATAGGTTCCTCTTTAAAAAGGAAAAAAAAAAGAATTTTAAAGAGTTGCCTTTTAAAAAAAAAAAAAAAAAAAAAAAAAAAAGAAAAAAAAAGAAAAACCCTTTACTGAAGAAATGCACTTTAAATCGTAAGACAAGTACGGCTGTCGCTGGCTTTTGACACAGCTGTACAGGTAGGCGGCTTCTTGTCAGCCAGAGCCCCGGAGGGAGCGACGTGGCCAGACCCTCGGCTGCCAAAAACCCACCGCAGCTCTACCTCCCGCTCCCGCAGCCCTCCCGGCCTGGCGCGGCGCCTGCCCACACTATGTTCCCACCGCAGCCGCGCACCTGGTTGCGGCTCAGCCGTGCTGTAGCACTAACAGGGCTGGCACACGTCGGCCTGTTAGAATACTTTTGTAATCGGTCAAAAAACCCACCCGCCCTTGCCTGTAAAGAATATTTAAACCCCGTTTACAATAGGTCAGAAGTTACACCCAGTTACAACACAGCAGATGGCCCATCCGTGTGCACAGGGCCGGGCTAAGTCAAACGACCAAAGCCACAACAAAGTTGTTGCTGGGGTTGTGGGTTTTTTTTCATACCGTGGATGTGGAGCCCTAGTCAGTTCAGTATTTTTAAATTTGTTTTTTTTTTTTTTTTTTTTTAAATCCAAGTTTGTCTGTCCCACATTGATTCTGCTCTGAGCTGGTTTGCAGAGTAACCATTTGTAAGAAAAATTGTGCTGTCACATTCAACTGTTGAACTATAAATCAAACTTTTTAGGACAGGTGTCCTAACACACTCAAGACTTACTTTCACAGTTAAGAAATTTCCTGCTGTACTAATTATTACTTTTTTTTTTTAATTATTCTTTTAATTTTGGTTGCAAGGAAAAAAAAGAAAAGTCGGTGTTCACGCTGGTCTGCAGTACGTTGAAGTGCAAGCCTGCTGTGTGTAACTTGTGGATATCAGACTGTTTTAAATGATTTTACAAGCTGTTCCCAAGCTGGTTCTCTGCCGTGGCTTTCCTCTTCCTCCTCCAGCGGGAGCTGACAGACAGAAACTCCGGGGAGAAGCCACCGGCTCTGTGGCCGATGGTGTCCGGGGATGGCCGGCACTGCTGGAGGGAGGGCAGGGAAGGGCAGCGAGAGAACCAGCATTGGGGAAGGGGGAAATAAAACCAAGGTAGAGGGGACTGTACAATTGCATTGAAAGCAGTTTAGCAAAAAAGCGCTCTCGTTGGACAGCTTTAAGAACAATGTGAATGAAAACTTAGCAACTTGGGTAGGAATCTTTGAAAATTCTATAAATGTATACTTGAAATTCTGTTTGTATTAAAAAAAACCAACAAATCGCATTTTCTTCTTTCTTTTAACACTGTGTAAAAGAACATTATGCATGTGAGTGGTTTGAGAATTAAATGGTTTAATACTCAGATCCTTGTCTGTGTCGTGTAGCTGACTGAGGCGACGTCAAGTTTCTCTTTGCTGCCCGCTTCAGGTGGAGCGAGGGCCCGGTCCCCGCTGCCCCAAGCGTAGCCCGAGGGGAGCCAGGCTGCTTTTCCTGCATTTTTTTTTAAATGAGCTTTGTCTCACCACTTCTGCAGGCTCAGCCCTTTTCACTCTCACTGGGTGCAGAAAGCACTACGCTCTCGCTGCCGGCCAAGCGCCTGATTCCTGAACTCCTCCTGATTTCCAAAGCGCTCCCCCTTTTCTTCCAGGGCCGCAGCTGCTTTCCGAGGCGTTGCTCCAGGCAAGCACGCCAGCACAAAAAGGGTAAGCGCTTTACAGGTCTCTGCTGTGTGCAGGGGACCGATGGCTATTGCCCCGAGATACGACAGAGGCGGTGACTCAAACCACTCACCACTCGTGGCACAAACGCGGATGCTCAAACCTTCCTACCGGGAAGCAGGGGAGTCCTGCAAAACTTCCAGCTGCTTCCAAAGCTAGAGATGGAGTGACCAAACACCCTTTCACGTCAGTTCTTCCGCAGGCTGGCACGTCTACCTTAACTCCCTCACTGCTTGGCTCGCTGTAGCAGCCGCTGCTGAGAGGCCTTTACAAAGGCAGATGTTTCACCGGCTCTACCAAATCCAGAGCAAACTGCGCGGTGGGGAGAGCCATCTCCCGGTGTTTCGGCAGCTGCCTGCACACAACGCTTCGTAACACGTACTGGTGACAGGACAGGACTGTGTTTCACTGCCTGCCTTGTTTTAAACAGCTGCCCGAAATGCAGGCACCTTGGAGGAAAGCTCAGCACATCTGCTTTGGCGCCCTGAAGAGAACCCTGACAGAGGTCCTACAGCAGCGTGGCCACCTTGGGTGGGCCCAGAGGTCAGGTCACACACCTAGCACGGCAGCAGGCCAGCACCCCTCAGCTCTAGGAGTCAACTTGCAGGTGAAATAACAGATTTTTAACGGCACTATGGATATCAGTTACCTTACCTAGGGGTTCTCACAGCTCATAGACACCCCCACTTTTAACTTTCAGCACGGAGCTAGTTTAAATCTTACTACTCCAAAAGACAAATTCACAGCCGTGGCTACGCGAGGCTTTCCTTAGCGACTGCTCAGCGCTTGGACACGCTGGAGCTGCTGGCACGTAGGGCTCCAGTGTCAGGCAGCTCTTCCACCTCCCAGCTCTTCCGCGCAGAGCTGTGTAAAGGTGTTTCCAGCCCAGCCAGCACAAGGCACATGGCTGCTGCCATTCCACTGACCCCTCCGGCGTGAGCTTGTTCCGCTGGGACTGGGGTGTGCAGGGAAAAAGGAGAGTTAAAATAAGTCTAGGAAGTGACTTACGGAAAACTGGCCATTCGGAGATCAGTTTGTTACATACAGATCTATAGGTTTTAATGTACCAGGGGATCAGAGTTACAGTTTGAGGGTTGGATATAAGGATGACAGCAGTGCTGGACTCAGGTTTGGGTGCCACGAAAATACTGGTGCCGGAAAAAAAAATTCAGCTTCCCTTTGAACGAAGGGGGTGAGGTGCCCTCTGAGCCCCCTCACCTGACACAGTGAGGGGGAGCAGCAACAGCCCGGCTGGATACAGTCCCTTTTGGGGGTTTGCACCAAACAGTAAGAGCAACCAGCCCAGGAGCAGCCCAGCCTTTGTGGCGAGACCCTACTGCCCCTTTCCCAGAGGCAGGGAAGGGAGAAGCGAGGCCCTGACAGCCCCTTTAGGAACAAGGATCAGCTATTCTGCCCATGAAGATAATGGTGTTGAGGGCAGCTTCCCGGATGAAAAGCAGGAAGGGCCTGTTGGCATTGAAGAGTATTCTGTTCATGGGGAAGGAACGGCCGGAGACGGTGACAGCTGTAGCAGCTGATGCCTCGCTGCCTTCTTCATTCACCTACCAAGTGAAAGAGAAGGTGGGATTAAAACATGGGCAGTACGCAGAGGGCTCTTCCACCTGCCCCCAAAGCCCCAGATCACCGGGGAAGCGAACACCAAGGGCTCAGAGCTGGTTTTTCTTTTAACGCTTCACATTTTTCAAAACAAAGAGGAAGACACCTCCTGGGACAAAACAAGGCTTACCTCAAGGAAGGCTTTGTGGAAGGCCTCAGATACGTACAGGTCTGTACGGCCCTCCGCAATGATACCTGGAACCCAGAATAACAAAAGGGAGAAAGTTAAAACTATGTTTTTTAGATGACAGCTCAAGAGCGCTCCTTCATGGCCAGCGTTCAAGCAGAAGGCAGGTCTGCGCTATGACAAGAATATCCTCCAACTGCGACTGACTGCTGAACTCCATGCCCTGAATGCAGGGCAGGGCTGCGTGTCCATGATGGGACTGACCACAGAGTCCATCATTGACTGCAGCAACATCTAATTACTTTGATGTTCCTGTTCCTCACGTGCTGCTGCACTTACTGCTGCCCTGGCACCCGCGGGGGAACAGTCTCCTCCCACCTCCACCCTACACCACCCTGTCTCCACATCTGACCTGGGAGTCTGGCATTTTCTGGACTGAAGAGATCTTCCAGCCCCATTTTTCTCAGCTTCTCCTTGACGCTGAAGCTGTCCTCGACGCGGAAACGAGGGAGGTAGACGGAGAGAGAGACCTCCATCATGGAGTCTATCCAGTCCTGCAGCTTCTCCGATGTCAGGTCTCGCTCCACCTCCACCAGCGACGTCCCAGCAGTGGGCAGGACCAGCACCATCGTGATATCGTCCCCTTTGTAAGGCAGCTCCAGCACCTGGACTTTGTCCTGGGGGATGGATGCGTGGTGGAATTTGGACTCTTGGTACATAATTGGGACTTTGCAGGTCTCACCGTTGGCTTTGTGAAATAAATCCAGTTTTGTGTTTGGAGCTGGGAACTGCGATTTCCAGTGCCCCTAAAAGGGAGAGGGGGGAGGACAGAGACAAACATGAGCATTGCCTTTTCCCCAGGGAAATGGGCTGCTCCCCCAGCCTTGTTAACCGTACCTTAAAATAAATGGTGTTGACCAGGACCAAGACAGTGAGATCATCAATACCTCCTTCTGGGATCACTTCTGTAATGCGCTTCTCCGTCTTATTAGCCACCCACTCATTAATGATCTCCCTGGAAAATTCTGGCTTCTCCTGAAGAAAGAGACCGAAAACAAGAAAAAGGTTAAATTAAGGGTTTTAAACACCTTTTCTGCAGGAGACAGATTAGCAGGGCATGTGCTCCAGGACACTGGATGTTGTTGAGGTGAGCTGGGACATGAAGAGCTGCATCCCGTACTCCCTCCTGCCTTCACTGATGTCCTGCACGCCCAGAGCAGGGCACTCACTGGGGCAAAAAACAGGGACACAGCAA
>VXBL01003089.1:632503-689230 GCA_013400195.1 Aramus guarauna
GGGGGGGGGGGGGGAGAGGGCAGAAATCAAACGAAAAAAGAAAAATTAAGTAGTTCAAACTCACTTTGAAGTTCAAGGGCCAGAGTTTCGCTCCATAAACTATTTCACTAATGTTCTGGTACGTCTCATTAAAGACCAAAGATTTCTCCCCAAAGAGGCGGTTGGCTGATACCAGCTCTGAGGATTTATTTGCTTTCTTGTAAAGCCGGCAGTTCAGCTTGGCAAAGAAGAAGTGGATCTGATCAGATGTCTTCTCCGAAATGGTGTCAAATCGAAATACCTGGAGGAGGCAAACAGCGAGAAGGAATCCGTGAGCAGGTTCTTGTTCTCCCACAGCAAGTTCCCCAGAGGGGAAGACATGAGTGGAGATTTTGGAGATGCGGTTCACTGCTCTGCTCTGCCCAGACCACGTGGATGACGGCAGGTGACCCCAACATTTCTCACTCTAGAAGCAGGATCTGTGAGGACAGCGGCAGCGGGGACAAGTGGAGTGGTTTAATTCACACCTCTTCGTTGCAGGGAGAAAGGCCCCTCCGGGCTGTTGTCTCCCATCTCTGCAAGGAAGGTACGTACGGGCAGTACCAAACCTCCCGTGGCAGAGGAGAGCCCTCAGCTGTCACACAAGTGGGTCCAGCAGTGAGAAGGGTGCTTGGATAGGCAGGGAGTTAATAGGTCCCATGGAAGAGCCTGAACTCAGGACCTCCTCTCAGTCCAGGACCAGAGCTTCTCTCTGACTTTAAGAGCCATGGCTGGAGGGAGAGGCTCCGTGTGTGTGCAGGCTCCCATGCTCGGGAAGCTCAGGACCCTACTGTGCTGCTGTAATTCTGCCCAACACAAGTGACAGAAGCTGTTCAGTCCTGGCTGAGCGCTCAGACTGCTCTTCGCTTGCTACAAGGAGGCCCTCAAGAAGTAACTGATGTTCCTGTGCTCCCACAGGGTGACAGAACCCTGGAAGCCAGGTGGACTGGAGGGTGTCCCATATGTCTTATTTGTGTCCCCAAGGGAGAGAGGGGGAATATGAACAAGAACCTCTCCCCAATGGGACTTGATATCATGGCTTTTCCTGCTTTTTGCATAAGAAAAAACTTAGCCACCTGCTCAGCTATGTGCTCGCCCAATCTGCAAGAAACAAACTGTTCCCATTCCATTTCCTCGTCTCCCAAATGGGGTTCCTTTCCTCCAGATGAAACCTAAGCTCTCAAACCCCCAAAAATCCACCCTGAATGCTGGATGCAAATAGGGAGTCAGAGGAAAGAGCTGGGATTGAAACAAATCCGAGACAAGTAGCCTGCATATGTCCTTCTCTGGGGCTTGTTTAAATAAAGGTCTGCCGTCCCAAGCTGGGGAGCCATCCTGTCCCAGAGAGCCCTTCAGCAGCAGTTGGCCACTGTCACCTTTGCTGTCTTTCAGACCCAGGTGACAGCTACAGGAAAAGGCTGAGGAAATGCCACCAACCTCCATGAGCTGCTGGAGGGTACTACCACAAGCTCCAAGCTTGGTCATGGCAAAGGCTGTAGAAATGCTGAGGGGCGACATAAAGATGTTTTCCTCGTGGTCCTTGGAGTCAGCCAGGTACTTGTAGAAGACAACAGCAAAGCGTGAGTTGGCCTTCGACAGCTCCCAGACCCGGGGGTTAGTAGAGTCCGGAAGTTTGCCCTTCCCTGGCTCTTGCCCCTCGCTCTCCTGGAGCTTCTTCTCAGGGTTGCGATAGATGCACATGGGATTCACCGGGATGTCACGCGGCTTTGCGGTGCAGATGTCTTCCACGACGTAGTGCTCAGGGGCAGCCAGACCCCAGACACTGAAGAGACACACCACAAAAAGATGCATTGTCCTGGAACCAGAGAGAGAGAGCGGCACTTATTTCTGGCTTGTCCAGAAACCCCACACTGTCGCTGCAGCCCACAGGCCCCGTTTCAGCCAACGGCAGAGTGACAGAAGCCCCACGGTCCTCTCCAACCATCCTTTTGTCCTGTAGCTGCAGGATAAACCAGGAGGACAGACCAACAAAACACCAGCAAGACAAGCACGCCTCTGAGCACACACTACTTTCAGAAACAACCACCTGAAAACAGTGCTTTCCCAGAGCCCTGGGTGCCCTCTCTTTCAAAAGCAACAGGCTTAGCCTTGACCATTTTGTACAAAAATGTATGGTTTGAACTTCTGAGTCCCCACCACTGGCCAGCAGAGGTGGATACCATGAAAGGACCCTGCCGGCGACAGGAGCCAGCGCAGAGCCACCAAAGCCACCGGCTGCCCTGATCTGCAGTCCAGGTGGATCTATGCTTCTCTACAGATCCTACCCCTCTTCCTCATGGGGAAGAGCCCCCAAGTACCCCAAGCTCCACAGACCAGTTGGCCTTAGACAAAATGTTTTTGACTGTTTCCTTCCCCTTTTCCCTGGAGGAATCTCCTGGTTTTCCTGGTCTCTCTTCTCCCTTCCCCTGAGCTCCTCTGCCCCCTTCAACTCCTGTCCGGGCTTTCAGGCTCACCTCAGCTTTACACTATTTAAGTTACTGATGGAGGAAACCCCACAGCAGAGAAAAGAGGTGATAAGGACAAGGTCTCCAGGGCAGTCGGTCCCTCCATGCACTGAGCATCTTTAATACCTAATAAATGTATTTTATGGGCGTGTACGGCGTAGCTGGTGCACCACAGCTCTTCCTGTCCAAAGATCACACCACCTCAATGCAACCGGACTGTCCCTGGTACCCGAGGAGGGTAGGTTAATGGTAATAACCACGTTCTAGCAAAAACAGGTCTCTGAAAATCTCCCAGCAAGGCAGAGAGAATTTTTATTTTCCAGCTTTGCTAGAGCAGGGGGATCTGCACATCCCATCAGCTGCAGCGGCAAGGCCTCCCTCATCGGCCAGCCCGGGGCCGATGAAGCAGCACACAAGACTTCCTGCATGCTGTGGTTTTGAGATGCCCTTTACATGACTCTGGGTTGAGTCTGTTCACACACCCCGTGGGAGGAAGCTCACGGACCGCAGCCACAACAGCTCAGGAAACAACTACTGGAAAGGGCTGGCAGCCCGCCCAGGGACTTGCTCGCCGTGGAAGAGTTTTTTTTGAAGCTATGTCTAACTTGGGAAGGTCTCTGCCCGCCCCCACGTATTCACTGCCACAGCTACCAAGCACTGCCTCCTGAGTCACTGAATTAAAGAGCAGCTGCATTTAGCATGGTGATCTCTGTGACTCTGGTCTGGCCAGAATTGGTGGGAGGAAAACAGGAGCGGCTCAACCGCCGATCTGGGATGCAGGAGACCTCCGGGTTCTTTCACAACCCCCTTCCCAGGCTCTTGGGCAATGACTTCATCTCGGCTCCAGTTCCTCAGCAAAAGCAGAGATTACCTCATTTGGCACCAAGACCGTATGGAGCCCTGAGGGACTCTCTTTAGCATGTGCTAATAGCACAGCAACAAGTACTGCAAGAAAACACGCAAAACAAGACGTACTTGTTCAGGCCTTGGTGGTAGCAACAAACAGATTATCTTTCAAAAGGCTTAGGATGGATGCAGCACCACCAAGGGTGGGGGGAAAAAAAAAAAAAAATCTAAAAGGGGAGGGAAGTCAATCAAATAGAGAAACAAAACACACCACCCAGGGCAGGAGGGCAAGAGAAAGGAAAACTATTCAGACAATTGAAAGTACTCCAGGAAGCACTGCTCTTCCGAACCTTTCACTTGTGCAGGAAGAAACCAGCCAGCACCAAGGCAGGCACACTTCTGTGCTCTGCGGCCCCAGGGCCAGGACTGGAGAAAGGCCAACCTCGCCTCAGTCCCTGCCCTGTCGCTCCGCTCACCTCCCGGGACAGGCACGTCCACAAGCGTGTGCCGACCTGCCTGTACAAGCACAGCTGCCCGCTTCTGTCAAGCTGGAGGCAGATCGTGGTGTTCACCATCACAAAAAGCGCTGTTAATCTCACATTTAAAACCTAAAGCACAGGAGTGGGGAGAGCACTTCATCTTCACTCCGTCCTGGTTAAATGGAAAACACTCCCTGTTTCTACTTCACAGTAAAGTCCTGACTCCATCAAATTAGGAGATGCAGGACTTCATACTAATGCCTGAAATCCAATTTATCAGCCACTAAGGCCAACTTGCCCCTGACATACCCAATCTATGTACACAACATATCCTACAGGAGGGGAGATGTGAGACAGGGTGAACTACCACCCTGAGAAGCAGCAGCTAGCTGCCCTTTAGAGCAAGAGCCCTTGCTGTTTAAGCCAGCTCTTCATCGGAGCAGTTGGCTGAAAAAACACTCCTCCGTCCACAGCTCTTCAACAAATCCTCTTCCACTGCAGCGCTGCCACACGCTCCATATGTCAACTGCTTTCATCCTGGAAGGATCCCAAAAGTATCACCGCAACATCACTGCCTGAAAAAGCTTACTGGCAAGGAAGAATGTAAAAATTAGGAAGGGCTCTTTTCCTCTGCTTCACCCCCTGTAAGAAGTGTAGAAAGCCATGAAACAAGTTGCTGATTCAGCTCTAAATCAGAAGGCTCTGGGCAAGCGTACAGGATCTTCTCCCCATCTCACGCCTGCTGTGCAACACAGCCGGGCTCCAGCCATTTCCATCCCACCGCTCTCAGCGCTGCACAAAGGACTGCTCGCAGACCCACAGCAACCACCCTGCCGAACCTACTGGTGCTACCTACAGCGGTGTGAACATCCCACAGCACCTGTACGCTGTGCTAAAGCCCAGAAAACATTAAGTAGCTCAAACCATTTTAAGATTGACTTAGGCTCTTGAGAAGAAAAGCTTTCCCTGTTCTCCCGCACCCCAAAAACGAAGTGCAAAGTATATGAGCAGTGCTCTTTTACGGCCGGGAAGAGATCAATGATTACTCAGGACAACCTGACCTTATGAATTGCTCTCCACACCATGAAGCATTGCTACAGGTCAGGGATAAAAGTCAAGCGTGACACATCAGCGAGCTGTACAGAAGGGAGCCTTCGTGAGAGCACGGATGGGAGGGCCCTCTCGAAATGGCTCCTCGGGGCGATGCCCAGAGAGAAAAAACACTCTGGCAGCAACTAAACTTCACAGGCTCCCACAGAGGGAAACAAACCTGTGATAAGGAGTTAATTAACAATGAAATATTAGTGGAATTGGTTTCTCTTACCTGCCCCTGTACCTCCAGCCTTCTGCTTTTAGATGCAAATCGTTAAGAGGACAGTCAGTCTCGCTTGAGCCCAAACCAGTCCAAAGCAGTTTTCCCACTAGATTCCTGTGCTCAAGCAGGGGAGGGTGGGAGGGGACTAGGACGCTGAGACCAAAGGCTGATGACCAGCTACAGAAGGTTAAGCAAAGAGTGGGGCAGGGGGGGGAAGCAGCAATGTTTAGTTTGAAAGAGGTTTTAAAGTTCAATCTGACAAGGGAAAGTTCGACCACCTACGCCACACAAGTGTCAGATGCCTTCAGTTCTTGCCAATAGAAAATTAACTGCTCGTACCATGAAAAAAAAAAAACAAAAACCACCCAAAACACTTTCAAGAGTTCAAATAAAAACATGATGACATAAGGTATTTGTAAATCTCACTTTAGTGTCTTGTAGCTCAGCAAAATGTTTCCCTCTGCCCCAAGTCCCATCAGCCCCATTCCCAAACAGACACAAACGGGGAGAAACTGCCCCACTTCACACTCCGCTGTTTCAAATACATCCCCTCTTAACTACACTCACCTTTCCACCTGCCCAGCTGGGGAGCTGAGCACTAACAGCATCTCCCCCCACCTCCAGCCCCTACATAGCAGTGTTGGAAGCAGGACTGAGCAATGCAATTTCAGATCTAGGATGTGGTTGCTCTACAAATTCTACAGCACTGCCTCCTGAATGTCAAAACCCAGGAGCTGGCTGGCTTGGTGGGTGCTAAAGCCACTCCATTACTGACCTCCAGTAAGAGCCCAGGTCTTAATGGAAAATGCAGCTGCAAACTGTTTGGGGCAAAGTAAAAGATTTTACTGTACCAGTAAGGGCTAGAATAAAAATGGGACAGAGGAAATAAATGCATGTGACAGAAAGGACAAGATACTCCGGACCGAACTTTGTTTTTGTGGGTTCTCCTCCCATAGCCTGGGACAAGTGCCACCCTTACAACAACTGCTTCTGCCCAACATAACATCATTCTTGCTCTCCTATCAGTTCTATAACCAGGGCTATCTCCATCAAAAGCAAGCACAAAAGCCACACGATCCCCTCTGACAACCTCCTGCTCCTCAGAGCTGCTTTCTGCCTGACCGCAGATCAGGCCAGACCTGCGATGGAAGTCAGCGAGTAACCCACGGGGAAGGTATTTGTAATCTGCTGCAGGAGGTAAAACGTCCTCTGTGGGAAAGGACTCCCAAACCATACCTTGATGCTCCATGTGGCTGGTGGTTTAATTTTCTGAGGGAACTTCCACCCTTGCTGGTCCTGGGGTCTTCACGGGGGAACTGGGGATTCTCCACACCCAGCAGCAGGCAGCTATCCAAGCATGGGTTTCCATTCACCCAATGCTTAAGGGCAGTTCAATGCAGTAAAAAACCAAGAGCAAACACGGACAGTATTTTCCTCATCCCATATAGCTGTAAAAGAGAGGCCAAACATCTAAAACTGAGCACAGAAATGATCTAATGATGGTGGCCCTATTAACAGTGAGGTTAATTCCAGAATTGAGACTGTAGGGCTGCAGGGATCTGCAAGTTGCCCCAGCCACACACTTCAGGGCGGCTGATAAATAGATAATTTTTTGAGTGCGGCATGTAAAGTGGCCATTTATTACCAGTTCAGCTCAAAGCACCAAGCCAGTGCTCACACCTGGGCAGAGATACACCTAAGGAAGCATCCTGAATGGCAAGTGCGTTAATACAAATCATTACCTGCCTTGTTTCCTCTAGTGGAAGAACTGTTTTTCTCACAAAGCTGCTGTTCACAGACCCAAAGCAGGGACCAGCTGCTCAAAAATCACCAAGCACCAAAACTCTAAGCCTGGCAGCCCAGGGCAAGAGGGATCAGGGCTCAGTTTTAGTCTCTCTCACAATCCAGGAGACAGGGAATCAGAGTTCACAGTCATAGGGAAGAGGGTTACAGAAACAACTCAAGACATCTCAGCCGGGACAGGGAACCCCACTTTTCCAAGTGCCCATGGAGCCGTGGGGTATGGCACACGCTGCTTCCACCTCTGGAGGAACATCACAAGCTCTGCTCTCTGCTTTTCACAGGGAAGAGCTCAGTGTAGTTTACAGCAGCAGGAAGACTGTGTTTTCTCAACATGCTCACACTGTCCTCTGAATTGGCCCTTTTTTTTGGAGAAGGAGACAGCCCTTAAACACGCCCAAGTGGTGAGCAGGAATGTAAATTTGCTAAGATTTTGGTTCATGCTTTGGGTGCTCGCTGTAGAGTTTTATGGTGATGCACAGGAAGACTCATGCACTCACAGAGTGAGATCAGATCAAAAAATCCTGTGTGTTGGGCTGGTCTTTTGCGGGGAAAAAAAATTTCCAGCAACTGCCATCCACTCGAACCCAACATCCCCTCTTTTCCATATACCAAAATCTCCAAGTTTCCCCAAAGCTCTGCTGATGCAGAGCAGCCACCACTCCCTTCCACAGGGATCTGACTCTCCACAGCACTTCAGATCTTTAAAAGCCAACCACTGCAGAAATACACTTTTTTTTTAAATTCTTAAGTGAGTACCTGAGCATCCCGGACCCTCAGACTAGGGGGAAAAAGGGGAAAGAAGCCATCACTAACTAAACCATCCAGTTTTCTGCTGGATTGCCCACTAAGTGCAATTCCCTTTACAGGAACTGCATGCTTCAAGCCAACCAGCAAGAAAATACAACCGTATGGAAGTGTGAGGGGGCCTAACAGTCAGCAGTGATGGATGGGCTTCAGTCCAGCAAAGTACATGCCTCAATGGATCCACAGTGCCTGGGCTCAACAGTAAAGACAGGATAAATATATGCATGAACTCCCAGGACAGAAGGCTGTGCTTGCCCTGGAATAGAAGGAAGAGTTTTTCCAGTAAAGCAGCAGCTTACTCTGTATCAGGCTATGTTCAGCCAGCCTCAGATTTCTAGCCAGCTCCTGACTTGCTAAAGTCCACAAAAAGGAGTGAAAGGAGAAGATCAAAAACCACAAACCAGACTGTGGGGCAAACCTTATTCTCACTTTAAGGCAAGTTCCAAAACAGGCTCGACATTAGAGGCATGCTGCTTGCTCCTTGCTCCAAAGGGTTTGTTTTGTTCTGTTTTTTTAAAACCTAGGCTCTCTGAGCAAAATAATCCATTTTGCTGATTGAGTGTCCTTTCTCATTCAAAACTGTTGAACATGTGAAGAAGCCACTTGGTGTACAGGCGGAGTAAGAGAACAGGCCAGACCCCAAAGAGGAGCACGGGGCTTCTCTGCTATTTGGCATCTCTTTAGCTCCAGCCCGGCAGAGAACACACACTCCTTGACCTGGAGACAGCCTTACGCAGTCAGTTTTACCCAGTCTTACCCCTCACACAAAATTTAGAAGAATGCACATTCATCCCAGACAGAAAATGAGAGATATTTCAAAAAGTGTTCTCCATTAATTTATCATTTAATATAAATGCTGACAGAAAAGCAGATAAGACCTTGTAGACACTTCCATCTATTTACAAACCAAGTCGCAAATCACCACCTTCCCACTCATCATTTTTTTTGTTGAATCTGCAACTGAGAGGACCCTTAGACACTATGTGGAAGCGAGGTGAGGCTGAGCCAGCTTTAAAAGGGGGAAAAGCAAGGTGAAGAGGGAAGAAGAAATAGCATTTCCACATATGGCTTTTTCTATATAACCACCATGCATGCACACAACAGGTCTCCACTTCCTCGTTCTTTAATACAAAAGTGACACTGTTGGCTCTATAGTTCTAAAAAAGAAATAAAGGATAAATACTGACTTTCAGATCTCTGGATCCTCTTGCCTTTTGCCTCCTTCAATCCACTCTGTCCCACTTCTGTATAATATCTAGAAAGCTTTTCTTTCAAGTTTAAAAAGTATGTTGCAGGAGTAAAGACACGGGGAGTTGGATACAGCGAACTCTTTCTTCCACTCCTTTTGTCACCTCAGAGTTTTTTCCAAAAGGTAGTAGAGCATCTAACCTTTCAAGGACAGCGATCTCAATGCCTTGTGTGCCTCTGAACGTCTCCCCCATGGCCAGGTCTGTATGTATAAGACTTGAAAACTCCCCCGAACTCACGAAGAATTCAGCTTATAGAATTCTTCTCATACATTCTACTTCATCTCTACTCCTATTAAAAATGTTTTGATAGTTACAAGCAATAAATATTCACAACATCAACCCAGAGTCAGCCATTCCTATAAAGGCTCAAGAATTTTTTTTGATGGGAAAGGGAAGCAGGAAAGGAAGAAAACAGCAGAAAGAAGAAACACAAGAAAAGAAGTTCAAACAAAGAGAGAATTCATGACATTTTGTTTAGCATTGATTTATGAGAACAGCAGACAGGGAATTTCACTTATCCAGGATCCTAAATAAATTCTAGAAATAGTTCATAACCTGACCCAACAAATCTCATGGTCTCCTTTATTACCTAGACTATCCTTTTTATTTTATTTTTTGTTAAATATACCTCTGCAGGGCACAATCACATACAATCAATACGATTGGAAAATTACATGAGCTCTATCCCAAGCATATATGCACCAATGTTAAAAAGTTATTTAAAAAAACAACCAAACAAAAAAAATTAAAATAAACTCCACCCAAAAAGGTGATAATGACTGCAGAATGTCTCGGGGAGACTTGTACAGAACTAATAAGATCAAAGAAAACTAGGCTTACAAAAAAAAAAAAAAAAAACCACACAGGAAAAAAGTCATCTCTAGAGAAATCCCACAACTGGAAGTAGATGATTTCAAAGAGGGGGTGGGAGCTGTCATACAGAAGATCCCACAACTCTTCCTCCCTCCTCCCACACATACCTCGCCTCACCTCTTCCTCCCCATAGCAACGAATACAATGGGGAAAGAGCTCGACACTATGCTACCAGTTATAGAAAACAGGGAAAAATAATCAAGCTACAGCACAGTTGCTAAGCTGACTTCAAGGAAAGCTCCTCTTAGCACAGAGGCTGCTTACACAGCAAGCAGAGGCCAAAGGGGTATGGGAACTCCTTAAAATTAGAAAAAGCGGAAAGTCATTTGATGTGCTAGATTTGCTCCTGTTAGAGCAGCTTCACTTTGGAGAGGCTGCAGATTAAAGGTATCAATTATAAACTGTGCAGCAGCTGTGATGTGAGCAGGATTTCCTCTCTTCTGTCTCAGGGTGTTTTATGCATTTATAAAACACTGCTACCAAGTTTCTTTTTAAAAATGCTAGAAATAAAGAGGTCGGTGCACACATCCAGTTGTGGGATCCATCCAATACACAATCTGGTTTGGATGCCAAAGACTTGTGAGTACTGTCTGCCACAGAGTTATCAATAAATCCTTTTAACATTACAAAGCAGCAAAGAATTTCTTAAACATCAAATATTCCACAAGATTTTTTTTTTTTTTTTGCTTACAGATGTATTTCCCCATATACATTTCATATGTAATTCCACCATCTCTAATGCTTTTTATTTTCAGAGACACTGCACCACCTTGCTTCCATCTCTCCCAAGACTGTAATTTTTGCAATTGAAGTTGATAATTGCATTTTCCCAAAACTTCCAGATCTTAGAATTGTTGTTTCCTGGAACATGAAAACATCTGACCTGTATATCCAAAGACACCTGCCTTGCTGGATGGAGCTAGGCACCTAAACTTTCCCAAGCGCTGAACAACTGGCAATTTGCACTAAAATCATATACAAACGCACTGGAATTGCAGAGACTGCCGGGGAAAGCCCAGTTAATTATTTAGGTTACTAAGCTATAGGTATCCAATTTTGATTATTATAGTCACATATTTTAAGCTTCAAATGACTGGCATGTTCCCAATGCAGATGAATCCCTATTCCCACGGGCTCTTTTTATTGGGAAATTTCAGAAAAAGCTGCACCCTCTTTGCTTACCATAGTGTTCAAGGAGTTTCCACGGCATGATATTACACTTACCATGGGGAAGTAAAGTGATAAAGAAAAATCAATATTAAGTTTGTTCTCCTTTCCCTGCTAATCAAGGCTCTACCTGCATCACAAGAAGCGCCCTGAAGACTGTGACAACACTAAGCAGTTACATTCTTCTTCCTACACAAGAATAAAGACCACACGTTAACTGTATAAGGACACTGTGCTGGGATAACATTCCCCAAAATCACTTACTAACATTGTGTAACTTGAACTAACTTACTCTAGCCTCTTTCACCCCCCTAACATTTCAATAGAAAATAATGGAGTTGTAACAGTTGAGTATGGAAAAGAGAATCTCCAATGAGGTTTCTGACGTTTCAGATTATATTTGATCTGAGAACAAATCCATTTGCGCTACATAATCTGTATGCTGGTATACCACAAGTAACCACCACCCAACTGTTAGCACCACAGCTATCCCTAAATGGTGGCTCAGAAGAGCTGTTTCACTTCCCTCAAATTCAGAGTTTACATTTACTCAAGAAGGACAACTCAAGAACTTCTGCTTCCTTTTTTTTTTTTTTTCCCAATCCAGGGGAACTGATTTATTGTGATACAAAAAGTTAAGCTGCTGACACACTGACTTCTTTTGGGATGTTTTTAAATCAGTGATACCAACATTAGGAGACAGAAATAGGAAGCATGTGTTTTGGAAAGTGAACGATGACAGAATTTAAATATGAAGGTAACATGGCCCAGTCTTGCTCTGTGTTCCTTCTATCTATTCTAGACTACAAAAACTTCTTCATACACACAGACAAGCACAAAAAACTTGCACACTGCTTATATAGGGGTTTTTTCCTCCCATTTTAGAACAAAGATGATGAGACGGCACTCCTGCTCTTGAGCCTCTTGATTACTGAATTTCTTGGATCTTAAAAGTGGGTCTAAAACAGCTATTCAACGACAGATACCTTATATTGGGGTTCTCCAGATAACTGTCCTGTAAGTCCGCTTCATCGTAGTCCAGAGTTATAAGTGGAAATGGCAATGGAAACAAGGGTTTATGCTACTCTGACTTAGAGATTTCTCTCTGAACCTGAACACCTTAAAACAGTCTGCAAGAGTTTAAGTTAGATCAAGGAAGGGAAATGCAAGTGGCTTTCTTGTATTACCACTGAAAAGCCTCGCTCCTAGTCCTTTCTAATAAAGAATTTGCCCCAACTTACTCAATTCATGCTGTCAAGAGACAATAGCATCATACAAGTTTGCTTCTTCCACATCTAATTTAATGTAATGCTACAGTTTGACAAGTCTTTTCAGTTCCAATGGGCTTAAAAGTCAGTCACATTTGCAACACAGATTTATCTTTTACTGTAACTGAAGAAATTTTAAATCAGTATTCAATTTAGCTTTAAACACTTAAAGACAAGGCTTCTTTGATTATATAAAATTTTTTATGTTCCTCCTCCCTCTCTAAATGAGCCATTCCATCAGCTGAGAGAGTGCATGAGAGACTGAAAACATGTCAGAATACCCCACATACATCTCAGTACATTGCAAATTGTACGACTAAATGGAATGATTTTCCACAATTCAATGCATGTATAAGGCTTGACAATCATTAACTTTTGTAAATTGTTATTAGGATAATACAGTCAACTCACAAAACCCTACCACAATTTGACAATCAAATGGCTACACCAGGAAAAATAAAAGTGTAAAGCACAAGTCTTTGGCTCTCCTTTAAAGAAAAACAGCAGTTTACCATGTTTATACAGATCCCCCGTTTGCCTACCAGTAGGGGCAATATCACATTTGTGCATCACTGAGTAATAACACCATTAGAAAAGGCAACTTCACAGAAGTTATTGGCTAAGCGAATTCATTTGAATGCTCTGTTTTGAGGCAGCAAGCTGTCACTGTTACACAATCAGGGAGGGTGAATGGGCAAGCCACAGAAGGAAAAGAAGGTAGGTATGGACAAAAGGGAGAGAATAAGGCTCAGAAGAAACTTGACAGAGAAGAACTTGAGAAGAAAGGGGATAACAGTGCTGCAAATTTGAAAGGTGCTCTGATCTAAATAAAGAAAAGTCCTACTCTGAAATGGGACCGGATATGATAGTATACAAGAGGGGCAGAAGAAAAAGCACACATTTCTCCTCTTAAGAAAAAAAAAAAACAGAGGTGATAGGAAAGGAAGAAGAGATGTTGACAGAAGGAGGAGGAAAGTAACACTACAGAATAAAGAAACATCATTTCCACACTGACTACATCACTGACATATTAAAGCTTAACACCTAAAGCTTCCTATTCTGGGGGGATGTGTCCATGCTGGGGTCCGAACCCAGGTATCAATGAGAGTTCTAAGTTGTCTGCTGCAGTAGAACATCTAACCTACCCACTGAATGATGCAGTGGTGCCCTAATATCACTGTAGCACTGTTTCTTCTTGCCCAAGCATAAGGAACTAAACTACATTGTAGCCGAGACCAATTTCACTGAGATGGACAGCATTCCTGTACAACTGGGCTATAGAAATGAACGTAGCAGTATACAGTTACTCCAGAGATTTTCATTCCCTAGTTATTTGCTGTAACCATCAATGGTGCCTTTGTATGTAGAGCTATCTGTCCTCCCAGTTCTACTAGTATGCTTGTCCACAAGAAGGGAAAATTTTAGGTGCGGCTTCCAAGAAAGCCTTAGAAGCATGCACTGCATTTTGCTGTTTTACTTGTTTAATCAACTAAACTTCTGGAAAAAAAAAAAAAGGCAGAAAAAGGACAAGACGAGGCGGGGAAAATAACAAGCCAAAAATCAATACTGTTGGTGGATATTAAACAAACTATTTAACAAACCAAACTGTAATAGTGGGCAAACAGGGCATTCACCTGGACACACTGATCACAACAAGGACACTATGCACAAAGTACAGCACGGAGAGCTGGACAAAGGAGAAAAAACCAACAGTAAGGTCTCCCTTCTAATCCACAGGTTTTGGAAGCATTCACTGTATGTGGGCCAGCAATCTGAATAGCTCTTACTGCAGAATTCCTCCCTGGAGCAAAAGTGGAAAAAAAAAAAACCCTAATCCCTAACTGGCAAGGAAACTAGCTGGCACAAGTAATAAAAGGTAAAAAGATTTTTGCCCCTTTAGATTTTCTTCCTAGTGTTGAACATGAATCTAGATTCAACCATATCATAACCGTCTTTGAAAATTCATTTTACATCAAGAATTACCGCAGTCAAAAAAGGTATATTCTGGGCTTGTCCTCCTAGATTAGAATATTGCACTAATTATCTCAACTAAAATGAGCTCCCTATGTCAATAAAGACAGAGCAAGAAGAAATAAACTAATTAAAAAAAACGATGAGAAGGCTGACCTGATGGTGGTGCTCTGCATTTAAGGATGGGAGAAGAGGGCACCGTGCCTGTGTCACTTGGTTTGTGAGCAGGCTACCAGGGAAATATGTTAATTAATCAATTAATCATCATCATGCCCAGAGCAGAGAAGGGAGGAACAGACCTGACGGGCTCAAAACTGCATCAGCCTAGTTCTGCTAGGCCTCAAGTAGGAGATATGGATGGATGGATGGGGGCAAGGCCTAGATGAAGCTACTCTAGCACTGAAAGTTAAGAGGGGTTAGGAAAAAAAAAAGCAAGCTTCAAAACTACTCTTGGCAATTAAGAGGCCAAAGTTCGACTAAGAGCGAAATAAACCTGTGTGAAGACATATGGAAAGTGTGGGTGTGTACGCTGAAAAATGCCTTTATTTTCGTTCAGTGCTTCTACCTCCCAGACATTTGATCACAACAGCTGCGCTCATGCGAAAAAATTCTTAAAACATACCCAATATATATACAGATATAACTATGTATATATGTATATATATATTTATATATAAATTTTTATTTAAATAAAAAAGAAAGCTCGAATCCCAAGCCAATATGTGTATCAAATCCTTGACCAGCCAGGTCTGTAGGGCATAATCAAATTCAATGTGAAATAGTATATAAACGCGGTGCCTTGACTGGGCAAATTAAATAATTGCTACTCAAAAGAGTCTTCTGTTTGGACTCTCCTACTGGTAGGCAATAGTGGGACTGTATCCCCTCCCACCCCCCATTTTGTTTTATTTAACAGTATGATGAATGCAAAGCTTAGCCCAAGGTTGCTATGACCTCAGCAGGAGTTAAGGTTAAGGAAAAAACTAAAAACCAAGAAAATTATTAACTCTTGCTTTACCCAACCAAAGCAATGCAGTAATTTATTACATAACCAGTGCTTTCCAATTTAGTAGTCTAACCCAGAAAGAAAAAAACAAGAGCAGGCCAAGATGGTGCGGAGGGAGCAGCACTTTAAAACAATTCTCCACAAAGTTCTTCGTATACAGGGTCTCATCCCAGGGCACGTCAAAAAAACATGCAGCAAGAATGAAATCTCTTTCATTTCTTTAAAAGTTACAGAAAACATCTAGAAAGGCTTACAGTTTCTTCAACTTATGCTTACAAAGCATCTACTTGGAGAAACAGCAAAATCTGCCTTTCGGTACTTCTGACTACTTCTGACAGGATCTCTGCTGCACCTTACATGGTTATTTCGATGCAACTTTTCCCCCCATCAAATGGGAAACAAGGAAGGATTCACTGCAGCAGTGGCAGACAAGCTGCAGATTGATTCTCAGGTGTCAAATTCTAATACATACAGACCTTAAACAATGCCAACTTTAAAAAAAAATAAAAATCCCCCTCTATTTTTTAAAGATTGATTTGTGTGCATCAGTGATGGCAAAGATGTTGGTCTCCTTCAGTAAAAGGCCCTCACAAGAGCATTACAATTAAATAACTGATGCATCACTGAACAAAAGAAAGAAAAAATATCAAGTTATAGAGGAAATCGGGATGTTCTTTAATAATAATAAAATAGGAATGAAGAAAAAACAAAGGCAAGAGTTGGTGAGAAGGCACACATGAAAGACCTGTTTCAGAAGGCAGAGAGGTCAGCGAGTCCCTCTGCATCAGCTGAGTTGTACAGACTTTGGGTAAGCTTGTTTTAAAGGCATAGTGAGAAGGGGGGGAAAAAAACCCCAGCAAACGCTGGATGAACTAACATGGTTCACCAGCCCATCGGCAGTTAACAACCTTCCAGCAACTGCATAACCTGATGTTCTACGTCCTATTTCTAGAGGTTCTGCTTTGGTCACGGCTGCACAACCTTCACTGGTCAGTGAAGACTCTACCGTAAGCCCCAGCTAACCAGCTTCAGAAATACCCATGCTGTAGTAGATTGGTCTGCATTCTGCTGACCTCTTTAGTCCCAACAGAAAATAAAAGGCCAGCAACCTTCAAATAAAATAACGTAGGATGGATGCTTATTTTATTATCATCTTTAATTACTCATGCTGTGCTGGGACATACAGGAAGGACCGCACCTGATGCATTGCAAAGATTCTGTCACTTGTAGTTCAAATTTAAATAATTTAAGCCAGATGTCTCACACAAGCTAGGGTTCAGTTCCTAGCCACAATGGGAGGAATTGTTTTAAGAATGAAGTTTGCTGCACATCTTTTGACACTGCAATTCACAGCTACTCTCCAACCCTCAATTTCTTGTTTACCCTTAAACCATACAAGGAAGTGGCCAAGTTGTTTTAGTCATTGAGAAATTAAGGTGATAAGGAATTATGCACTGGGTATGTAATAATACCAAAATAAAAGAAAAAACCTACTTCATTAAGATCATACAATTAATCAAACAGAGTATATATATAATATCTTTTTTTTTTAAGCCCTGGGATCCAAGGCGTCCAAAGTTATTAAAATAAAGTTCATTCACAGAACAAAAACAAATTTAATTTGAATCGCTTGCAGATACTGCTAATTTTCATTTTTTTTAATTAAAAAATGCGTTAATGTGAACTATGTGCAGGATTTGTTTCTAGTAGTTGTGTTTGTGCACATTGCCTCTGGACCTGCTGCTCTGCTACTGGGTTTCTCCAATCACCCCTGGAAAAAAACGTGATGGAAGCTACCAACACCCCAGGAACAGGAACTCTGGGGTACGCTGGCCTCACTTCATGGAGCAGACGTGGGTGTAACTCCCGCTCTCTGGGAGTCGTGGTTGTCTCCTCCTCCCTCCGGGTCCTCCGACAGGCTGAGAGATGCCGTCTTGTTTGACAGGAGGCCAATGTTCTCTTGTGTCAAGGCTGATCCATTTGGAACATCACTGCTGAAAGGAAGTTGAGGAGAAAGGAGGAGGGGGCAAAGAGAAGTAATTACTGAGATTTTTCATTTATCTTAAGGACATCAGTATTTGTCCCTGCAGCATCTCAATGAACAGTTGTGAACATATGTAAACATGTGAAGTCTTGCCTCGTATAATAAATAGGTTGTCTGGTATGCTGTAGGTACTTACCAGAAAGAGAAGAACTAACATAAGGCTAACTGAAAACAAACAAGATTACATATTTTTACAGTTCTAGATTAGTTATATTTTGCAAAGTATTTCAGTATATGCCACAAGATGTACAATTCACAAATTCCAGAATATTTAACTTCTCCAGATCATTTATCTTAATTTCTTTTTTTTTTTTTCTTTTAAATAAAAGGAAATAGTTGTTCCAATTTCATTAATTCCAGAATTTCATATGGAAAAATTAGTTTTCATTCTGGAGGCCTCAATCCTCAATCTAGTGGTTTAGCACAGAACTCAAAGACTGGCTGGCTATAGGACTTCATAAGCAATTGAGAAGGACACATTTTCCAAATAAATAGATTCTGAATCAATATCCATATTCCAAACTGCTCATATGAAGTTATGTAAACTTGACTTAGCAAAACATCTGCAGCATTTGAGTTTTTCTGTTCAAAGTATTAGTCTGAATACACACAGATGCTTGCAGCCATCTGAAAACAGTTCCTGTGGAGATTTCCACCATTCCCAGCCAACATCTTGTTTCAATTGACTATCAGATGTTAGTTTAAATCAATCCCAGCATCTACACAGATAAAAATTACTGCCTACAAATAAACACAAACTTTGTTTCAAAGTTACATACCTTCCTAGACAACATCCACATCACAAACCTTAGCAGGATGGAATAACTTTCCTCTCACATTTGGAACATTTCTTTTCTTTGAAACTAAAACAGTAGATAAAGATTTCTTTTATGGTTGTTGTTTATCTCCTGTTCCTCCCTACTAATCATCCAATCTTGACTAGATGGACTTCTAGTCTTCTGTTGTGCTAACTGATACACAGTCTTATTCCACTCACCTACTCATCAGCTGAAATGGTCCTTAATTCCTGCTCACACTATAAAAGCTTGATTTGTATAATCTTTTCCCAGTAGATGCTTCCACATCAGAGCCAGACTGAGGTAAGGGATATTATTCATATACCAGAGGGACCCTGATTAAACCATTCTCCTGTTATGCAAGGAAAGGTTGAACACCCATGTTACCTGAATGTCAGTGCGAGGTCCTCAGTTGGAACCTTGCTTTGCGGTTCTAATTGTCCATTTTCTGTCTGTTTAGTGGTGCCCAGTTTGTTTTTTATATCCAGTGAAGACTGACTCTCCTTTAAAAAAAAAAAAGGACAGAAGAAAAATGCTTTAACATTGTGCTAAAAGAATTTGGGAGTTCATCCTTTGGGACAGATGACAGCGGCGTGTAAAGGAGTCATACAGCATAACCCACAAAAGCCATGAGACAAGAAAACAGACTTAGTAAGATGTGCTCATCCTCTCAGGACACAGTATTTCTCAAAAGGAAGGGACGATTCTTGTAACAACAAGCAAAGACCATAGACTGTAACAGCACACAGACTTCTGAATGCTAGCCTGTACCTGCAGATGATATTTTCTATGTGAAAGCAGTTTATACAACTCATGGCACAGTGACCTTGGAGACAATTCATAGTTTTCAAAAAATTAAGTGCCATGTTTATTTTCAAATGGCGACAAGATAACAGCAGAGTATTTGAATGTGGCTAGAATTCAAACTCTTCTGGAAGACTCAAGAAACTTCTCAGGAGGTTTTGAAGAAGAAAGAGGTGAAGAGGGAGACAGATGACTCCAGCTGCGGTCATCCAGCAGAGAGTCTTTTTGCCAGGGTGAAAGGGCTGCAGCCAGCCACGCTGGCTCTCCTCTCCACCTCTCTGCCTCCCACCCCCACAGCACTCACCATGCTCAGCTCACGGGTTCTCTTCCCAATTTCCCTTTCCACCTGGTGTAGCTCCAAGCTCAGCTGTTCACTTGAGATCATCCCAGGCCACTTGGGAGGTGGGGGTGGGGGCTGTGGTTGGCCTGCCAGGGTAGTCGCCTCCCTCTGCAACAGCAGCCTGTTACTAACAGCCTAAATGCATAAAGCCAAGCACATACACAACTGAGCACACAACACACCAAGCACAAAAAGAGCTCTAGGCCATAACTCTGGAGTATTGCATATTTGCAAAACCAAGGCCTTCTCTCTCCATGTTTAACGATCCAAACCACTTCCAGTGCAAGTTTAAAATTTTTTTTACATGCAGACAAGTCATTTCACTTTTAAACAAACAGTGTGAAATACCTTTTACTGTAATAAATTTGCAAGGGTCTTCCCCATAATCTCCTCCCTTCTTAAAATTAAGATGAAGCACATGAATAAAAACACCACTCTCTTGTGATCTATTTGTTGAATAAAAGATAACAGCAGATAAGCAAATCTGCTGCTTTATTTTACAGTAGTAGATTTTATTAAATTCTACAGTAGAGCCAGTATTATTACTAAATCATGTGAATTATGTCAATACGTAGCTCTCTACTGACCCAGTTAGGAAGCAAAGGAACAGAGAAGGGCAAGTGATCACAGTCATTCATTCACAAGTTGCAAGTTACTAACAGCCAAGTAAAAGGAGTAATCCTGTCAGCCACTCCAAAAATCTGCTAATACCTGGGAATCAGTTCCCTAAGCGTGTGCTCTGCATTCAAACACACTATTTACTACTCCACACAACCAAACATCTGGCTGGTCTTCAAGTAGAAATGCTTGTTCATTTGAGAAGAAAGCAAAATAATCTAGGTCTTCTGAATTAAGTGATTGCAACAACCTCGTAACAGGTAAATCAATAAAGCCTCCTGGATTTCAAATATCTACTTGCAGCTTTGAACAGAAGAGATGAATTGAAAGCTGCTATTACTCAAAATAACCGACTAGTTCTGACAAATTCCAATTACGGTAAAATCAAGGCTCCAAACTAAAATGCGTAAGATTTAACACTGACACAATCAAAAGTAATAATGAGCAGGAGAGGCAGGCCACAAAGATTTTGCAAGTTTCCAATACTCTTCTATTATGGCAAAGGCAAACATGCAAGATTTAAAACATTTTCTCCTCTTGTTCCCAAACAAGAGCACAAGAACACAAGTTATGTTTCAAGTAACTAAAAAAAACGCATACCACTTGTAACTACTGCTGCTGTGACTTAAATTGTGAGGTCTTAAAATTAAATCTAACTAAAATTTAAATTTTATAACTAATAACTAAATAACTAATTTAAATTAACACCCTCCTCTATAACATGTGTTCTTAGGTAACCATAGTTTCAGCAGAAGCCGCTATCAACTGCTTAGAGCAATTCCTTCTGGGAAAACATTAATATGAATAGTTGCTGAGGTACCTAAAATAGTTTTCTGGTAAATATTTACTAATTTTTCCTAGGAGGGGGGAAGAAAAAAAAAAAAATCAACTAAAGCTTTGCTGAAACAATTCTTTCATTATGCCTTGACATTTCTCCTTCCGTGTCTCTCAAAATACCAAGAAAGATTTCAGCTCATTAATTCTTTTATAAATGCAGACTCCTATCTTTCCACATGTTGCAACCAACTACAGAGGCATAAAACACTAAGCTTTAGTTTATCAAGCTAAATGTCTTTATTTTCTCGGCTCTTGTGGCTTGCGCTATTTAGGAAGAAACAGGTACAACACAAAGCCAAACATGAAACAGATGAAGGTCGTAGCTTTCTGTACATAAAATCAGACATTTTCAATGGCAGTAAAGCCAAGAGGAACAGGTATCTACACCACAAGGTTGCCTCTGAGTTAACAGATGAACAGAGAGGGGGAGTCAGTGAGAGAGAGAATGAAACCAAACATGAATGAGCACAGAGTGCAGATTCAAGTATGGTGTTGATTTGCACGTGAAGTGCAGGGAGGTTTCTGCTGCTACGCAGAGAGGTTTACACTTGTACCATACCCCTAATGCCTGGCATCACAGAATTACGTATTGTTACTGAATAGTACTACAGAGGAAGATCATCAACACATGGAAAGCAGCTTTACTAGCTTCATCTCTCTCCCTACCGCTCCTCACCACTCTTCCAAGTCTTGGTACCAACCTCTAGTCCTCGCATTTGTGTCTGCTGGCTAATCTGATGGTCTACTTGCTGCAGCTCCATGCGCAGCTGCTGCTCTCGCTCCGCTGAGGGCAACTGTTTCCCATGACCAGCCACATCTGTTATTGACAGTCTCTCCCTTTGGGATCAGAAAAGCAAAGATAAGGAGATTTCAAAAAAAACCCACTTTACTCAGTTGGCGCAGAAAGAAATAAAGAAAATTTAGAAAAAGGCAAAGAAAAAATAAAGCTATCTTACCTGTCATTGAAACGTCCCTGAGAAGGTATATTTTGATGAGGAGAATATGGAGAGCCTCCCCAGCCACTGTGAGTTCCGTAAGGATTATAGTCTGCCAGTGAACAGAAAAAAAACCATGTCACATTACTACAAAACTATCCTTTAAGTAGTTCAGTCAACACAGAACTGGACAGAAATTAGAGAATAACCAGGAATGTCAGCCCCCAGAGTGAGGAAGTCTAACAACTCTTCTGCTGAAATGAACACAGAAATACTATGTGCGACCAGTTTCACGTGCATAATGACTGACTCTTCCTGCACATTCAACAAGATTTGCTACAGCCTTCCGGAGTCTATGAGCTTTTGAAGGACTTCAGACACTCAGGAGAATGGGGACACAAAACCAAACTTACAGCCCCTATGAGAGCAATTCTTTTTACTACAAGTTCCTACAAGACTCAAGAGTCGATCAATAATTCTGAGTTACCTAGTTAACACTAGTTGGAAGATTAAGCTTTCAAGGAAGCCAGAGTTCTACCTGTGTTAAAGTCTAGAAAGTTACTGTTTGAATTAAGCAAATGAGTTTTTGTTTTGTTTCCAGCAGTTAACTCCTGAAAAAAAATCTAGAAGGAAGTTTAGGGGAATATAATTAAGTCTTTTCTTAAGATTATTCAGTGCACCTCAAGAAAGAGACCATCTTTTGGAGTAAGACATACAGCCACACTATACATGGGATTAGAAAACAGATGTGTAGAAAATAAACCACTCCTACTTTATTTGCTTTGCCTAACAGTACACAAAACAATGGCTGCATTAAGCTTGCAGCAGCAAATACCCATAAAGCAGGAGTGCAGTACAATACTTTGTTATGATTGTTTTGCACTATGTATTTGAGAAAGCAGTGAAGTTTCTGGATCCTACTACAACAGATTTAAAAGAAGCCTCATCTCAGAGGGACCAGCAGGACAAAACAACTTTCCAAACAGCAACAAGTCACCAACATGTACATTTTGTGTGCACAAACCTGTCCATGGAATGGAAGTAGCAGCAGCTTTTTCTTCAGGCTTCTCAGGGCAGCCCTACCTAGAGTTATTTTTAGTGGCCTAACGTGCATCTCATCTATATTTCTAAGACAAGAAACAAGTTTACAGGGGATGTCTTCAACTTGCACTACACTGTAGCACTAATGAAAATAGCAACAGCCAGCAAAATTCAAGACCACGCACCGTACCTGAAATGATTGATTTGGTGGTAGCTCCCTGAACCGCCATGGCCTGCATGGGACCAGAATTCTGGTACATCGCTTTGGAAGTACGAGAGATAGCCCCAAATCTTGACACAGTTGGTCGATCTCCAAATGGAATGAGGTCATCATCACCAGTCTCTGCTGCTCTTCTCTGCATGTCTAATCGCTGGTCACGCATGGCTTTGCTATCTACATTCTGGACAAGATATGGAAGAGGCAGTCAAAAACTTACTCAGAAATGAAAAAACCCACATTCCTATTACAACAAGCTGATACTAGTAAGTCTCTCTTGATTTCTCAATTCCTTTCATTCTTCAACTCGCCCTTGGATTCTTTGGTTTATAACTCCACTGTTAGTGTGATGTCTCTTTAACGGTCTAACTTCAGATGACCATTACTACACCACGTCTGTGAAACAGATGCATGATTAATTGTGAACAAACCTGAGAGAAAGGAGCAGCAGCAAAAGGAAATTAAGACAGAGAAAGTCCAATGGGACAGAAAGGAAAAAACCCTCCGGAATAAAGTCAGAGCAGTTCAGTGAGCATCTCTGAGGAATCCATACTCCTTCCAAAGTCCAAAAGCAGTTTCTCTGAAGCCCAGTGTTAAGAACTGTATCACCTAACAGCCTGAAGATGACTCAAAATGGGAGTTATTCAGTACAGCACTTACTTGGAGGTGTCTAGTACATGTTTTCAGGCACATTTTCATTAAGCTGTAGTACTGCTTGGAACATCCTGGTTTCTAACTCAGCTTCAAACTGAAACATGTTAATGGGTCAGCAAATGAACAGATAAAATGTTCTCTCTCTACTCAAAGAACTTTGCCAAGCAGTCACAAAGGAAAAGATGTGCAAAGAAAACAGGCTTGATTTAGCAGGCTAAGTCAATTTGACTTAGAAGAAGAAACATCTAAGATTTTTAACAAAGCTTTTCCTGAGATAAAGCTACGCTAGTTATGGGAAAAGTCACCTGGAATGAATAACTTAAAAATACAAGTAAATGGGTTGTTTCCATGAATAAAAATATTTTCTTAAGAAGCTTCCTCAACATAAAAGAAACAAAACAAACTAAAAATACACACCCTCCTTCCCAAATAATCACCACATCCAGATAAACACAAAATGGTAATAGGGATAAACAGAGTCAATTAAAAAAAAAACAACAACAAAAAAAAACAAAACAGGGAAGAGCTTAGTTAAATGGGAAAGCTATCTGTTGGCTGTCACAAAACATAACACAGTAAGAATTGCCAAACTCGAGTTAAGTCTTTGCTAAAAGAAGTAAAACTGCTAACATAGTGCTGTGTACAGCAAAAAGAACAAGGTAAGTGAGACTACTACACAAAGAGGACTGTCTAAAGGCTAAAAACTTCTGTATGGTCCAAAATTGAAATAAAACTCCGCAAGCCTTCAGTGAGAATAAGGATTGCTAGAAACAGACATAGCTAAGGCAGGAATAAAGGGGTGAAAATGGTAGTCACAACTGAGTTGGAAGCTAAACTCAAGAAATTGAGCATGCTGAAATTGAAAGAGGCACTAGATAGCATCTACTTCAGAATTTTGGAAAAAAGACGTTTTAATCTTGAGTCTGTAGTACCAATTTTAATTTATTTCCACTTACTGAGTGGGGGGAAAGAACATAGTAACGTTGCAATGCCATCTGCATAAAATCCAGTATTATGCACACACAGATGATTCTGTTCTCATCCTTGAAAAAAGAAATCTCTTATGAGCAATAAAAAAAAAAAGGAAGAATTAATTCACTTCCCATCTGCAGTGAAGGTCTCCTGAGAATTTTTTGCTGTAAGGAGACAAACACTGAAAAGCAGCAGAGATCCTATTTGCTTATCTGAAAATTAGCTCTGGGGCAGGAGAACGCTTTGTTTAGCGATGGAAAAGGAGGCTGCTTCTCCAGAAACCTACTACTTCTCTTAATTGAGTTCCAGTTTGTTTGCACAGTTTTCCTAGCAGCAGGGATGAAAGACAAGAGCTGTTTGTCGGTTCCTGAACACTGCCACTTGGACAGCAGTAAGCCGATTCTGAGTAACCTCAGTACTTCCCCAGGTGAAACATGACAGTGTTATGACTCAGGACAAACGGACAGAGAGCGAAAGGACATGTAAAGAACCCAAAGCTGCAGATGAAATGCCTTTTCCTGCTCTGATTTTTCTGAGAGAAAGCCGCCTTTTTGCTCCCATTTCACACAGTGCCTTCAAGGTCTTACAGGAAGGCAATTCAGTGGAGAGAAACCAGATGCATTTAATTCCAGTGAGGCAGAGGGGACTCAGGGAAGCCTGCCTGTGGGCAAAGAGCAGAAGCTGAACAGGAAAACCCTATGATTTAGTTAAGTGGCTGCAATAGGTTAGCACCTGTCCACAGAAGAACAAATTCTGGATAAAAATTTCCTCCCCCTCCCCTTACTGGCCAAGGAAAGGTCACCATGACAGTGACAATATATAAACAAAGGATGATAGAACACTTTTGCAGATGGGAGGTAAAGGAAAAAAAAACCAGATCCATCTCTAAAATAGTCCCTCAGGCTAAACAAGTCCTTTCTCTTGAAGACTAGAATGTTTTCCTACTTGCATGAGTTACCAACAAACTTCTTGCTGTTGAGTCATGCTTAAATGTTAGGAAGAAACAGCAGTGGGGGTATTTCAGAATCCTATTTCTCCTCTTCTACATTAATGGCTCCCAATGATGACACGCTAGCAGCCCCCGGTTCATGCAAAACTGACCTAACGAAAACGCAGCAGCACAAAATAAGATGACAGCCCATGGCTTCAGTGAAGGATTGAATAAGCACAGTATAGAATTAGAAACTACCCTCAAGAATAATCAACCTAGTATTATGTTATGACTATGCTTCTCTCAAAAGCTTCATGCGAGTTTTAGGTATTCTTGTGGTTACAAATCACAAAAAGAGTCCTTCAAGTAAGAACTGGTAACATTGGTAACAGCAGTCACAATCACCTTAAAAGGACTAATAGCACAAAGTTACAGCATCTCCTTCAGACAGAAAGGAGTACAGGAATCAACAGATGGACATGTTTAATTAACAAGCTGCCAGTGCAGAGTCATTTTTGAATTTCAGTAAGAGTAAGGAATCATGGCAAAAATCTCTCTTGCTATCCATGGCTTTAGAGAAGAGCAGTTAGCCTGCACCTATATCTAGATTTTTTACAACACCTACACAGACGCAGGACTGTTCATAACTTTGAAAACAAAGCACTCGGCACACTTGCAAATGCATTCTTTGACTGCAATGCACCTTTAACGTTAAATACAAGCACGGCCATCTCCCTGGAAAGCAAATGAAAGAGTCCTTCCCAGCCCTTAGAAGCATCAACTTTTCTTCCAAGTTCCCCTAATCCCTACGTACCGCCATCTCCACGCTCCTTGCTGCCACAACATCTTTGGGTTTTGCATCTTTGGTTCCAATGTAGGAGCCGATGGTGTCACAGGACCAGGGAGAGTACTGACTATAGTCATTTCCTTTGTATTTCCCAGCTACCTTCAGGTCTTCATCCAAGTACTGTACAAAAACAAAAATCTGGTTCTGTAAGTGAAGGGAAGAAGCAGCTTCACAGCCACTGCTACTTAGGTTCAGCAGCAGTGAACTTCAAGAAAAACACCACCAGGATTATTTTTTTATTGGATGCATCATCATTTGGAATTGGGCCACAGCAAGCATGAAATGTGTGAAATTCTTATCACCTGGCTACACTCCCAGTGCTGACTGTTCACTTGGCCAGTATGAAAGTGATGTTTTGACCTTGGTTAAAAAAAATAAACTTCTATCAAGCTGTTACTTAATTCTAAACATGTCAGGGGCAAATGAAGCAAAGTCCAGTAACCACAAAGACATTAATAATGGTTCAAAACTAATTCTCTTGGTTGCACCAAAAGCAGATAGCTTAGGATAAGTTGTAGATCAGAGGATCAACAGTCAGTCGAGAGACTGGAGACTGCACTAAACGGGCTTCCCACCTGGAGCACAAAATCTACCTCCCCAACACCATACTGTTCCAATTTCCTTGTTGTCTTCACCTATCAGCACACAAAAATTCCAAAATATTTTCTAAATATGCTAGTAAGTTGCATTTTTGTCAAAATATGCTTACCTCCTCTGAATGAAAAGGATGAGGCAAGGTTGGTGATGGTGCAAAAGGAGGTGGAGAAATCACCTTCCTCTCTTCGAGCTGTGCCATGATCTCTTTCCTTCGTCGGTGAAGTTCATCCAGGCTGGGATGAGGCTGAAACAAAGACAGACACACATTACAGAGCTTCTGAGGCATTGATGCACAAAACTAGTAATTTAAAAAAAAAAAATGTTTACCCAAACAAAATATGGCAACCATATACTGCAAGAAAAGGAATATACAGTGAACAGACAATATCATTACGATAACAAGTAACGACCACTTTGTTAAAGTCTATCTGTTAACTTTCACGTTTAACATAGGACATACATATTCCCACACTGGCTAGAGTGTTAGTTCAAGACACCCTCAAGGCAAAAAGGCAGGGAATGTTATTTGCCTAAAACTGATTACATCCTCAACTAACCCAGTGTTTCTAACTTTAAAACTACTCATCTTTTCACTCACAGGTAGCTCAACATGACTCTGTGTTCCAACTTGGCAGTTTCCACTGGAACATGTTCCAGCATGGCAAGTCTCCATTTCAGTCATATGGGGGAAAGTATAAGGACTCTACAGTCATAACCTACTTACAATCAGTTTGCATTTACGATTCATTTTGCAATAGAATTAAACATCCCGCAAATGTGTCAAACTCAGAACTGGTAAGTCTATAAGCTATGTTAAAAATGCTTCCTGGACTCAGCAATTCAATTCAGAGTCTTTACTCTGACAGGTATGTAAATCTAACTGTTCTACAGGACTCAGTTTCAGCTGGTGATTTACCAAAACAAGTTTGCATGCTTCTACTAGGAAGACCCTCCAGTTAGCAACCTTGAAGTAAAGAAAATTTGGAAGAGCAGAATTTTTAGTTCCTTTTTCAAGGATGTACGTTTGCATAGTTATTTATTTAGGCACAAAGATGGGGAGTCCCAGATGGGCAGTATAAGAATGCACACACTGTATTTAATCTGCACTAAGAAAAGTAGCCGTCTCCAGCCTAATCTTTGTTGGAGAGGTCAGGGTCACCTGAGACTTCCAAAATTAATTACAACAGTTTTCTACTTTGAGCACTAAGTAGCAGCCTGCTCTTACATATTAACATCATTACAATTGCAGAGTTGACCAGTAACCACACTGCCTTCCAGTTTTTGATCTGCTTTGTCACGTGTACCCCTTCCTAAATTTCAAACTTCTAATTCCTCACAAAACCCATCAATTGCCTTACTGCAAAAATATTCTACAAGTAGTTTATATTTTCTCTCTAAAATAATTTTAAAAATGCAATATAAACCCCATACCCTGTGGCACGAAGGTCTGATCTGACCAAGATGTGGAGCTACTGGGCAATAACCCTCTGTCTGCTGGTATCTGTCTCTGGATTCAGGTACGTAGGAAGGTACAGCTGCTTGTGGAATTTCAATAGGTACAGGGCTTCCTCGGACAATCTCCTCTCGCTGATATGGCTGGACAGGGGGATATACGCGACGGCTGTCGTAGTGCTGTGGGTATATGGGCTGTCCCATAGGAGGGTACTGCTGCGGCTGTGTGTACTGTGGGCTCACCACACGGTCCTGAAGGTAGGGTGGGTAATGGTCTAAATAAGGTGGACCAGGTTCAGGAGCTGATGGAGGAGGTCGGACAAAGCGAGACATGGACTGAGTGGGATAGTAAACTCCTGAAATAAGGCAAGAGAAAAAACACAAAAAAGTGATTATCACAACTGTCCACAAAACCAAATTGTTTCAAATACTCCAGTCTACAAGTATCATAAAGAGAATGGTATAAATTAATTCATATTTGTTGCTTGCCCACACTGTCTAACCAGTATTTCTACTAATAAATTAACCACAGAAAACCTAGAAAAAGCAGAAGTTGATCCAAAGCTCCAGTGACACAGTTTAATTATCTAAATAAGATACCAGCAAGGTGTAAAGGTTACTGTAGCTGGAGAAGTGGTAAGACTGAGCCCACCACAGGTGCCACAGGAGTCCTGTTAGCGTACCAAATAAAGATAATTCACTAGAATGTCTCTGCAGATTGATGGGAATGTTTTTAGCTACACAAGACCTAAAAAGTAAACTCAAGATTAGCCTGTATGTATTTATCCACACAACTAAAATTCAATTTGTCCCAACATATCAGAGCCACTGACTATGTGAAGAAACTTGGATTAATTAGAATTTGAAGTTACCTAAAGATCTGGTCTACCTCTTGAACAGTAGAAGTAAGTTTCGATACTGTGAATCAAAGACTTCTAAGATCACACCTCCTAGGTACATGAAGATTTTAGTAATCTGGGATCTCTGGATAATTCAAAAATATGTGCACATCGTCAACAACGTGTGCATCAAGTTTTCTGAACAACTCAGATCTTCATTTGCACACAATAATCAAATGTAAGCTTTTTGTTTTTTCTTCAAAATGTTCTGCAACTTTCCCCCCCACCCCCCCGAAAAATGGTGTGTCCATACCCCTCCACACACTTTCTATGGCTTTTTCTTATTCTTTCCACTTCTTTTGGTCTTTTATTCCTTCTTTTTCTTTCAGATTAACTTGACGTCACTTCTCTTTCCAATCTTATATTGCATAAGAATCATTCCCTGTTTTTATAGATACCTGTACCTTTTCTTTTTAATCTCCTTCAATATGATCTTTCTCCACTTGGTCTCTTCATATTTATAACTTCTCCTCTTAGTTCCTTTTTTATGATGGTTTCTTTTTTTGTCTATCCACCACATGTATGTGCAGACATTTCTGAAACACTCTTACACTTTTCTCAAGACACAAGAAGCCTGCCAATTTCCATTTTATTATGCCATCACCACATTAGTGCCTATAGTCCACGTGATATGCAAAGGAATGCCCAACTTAAGGGCTTAAGTAAACACCAGAGTGGGAAGAAAGAATAAAAGCAGTATGAAAATGAAAGACAGAGAGCGTGGTCTCAAACTTACCTTGTTGGTAGGGTGCTGGCTCAAATGGTTGGGCAGCTCCTCTAGGATCTTGATAAAACATATCTGCTTGCTGAGTATTATACAGCTGAGACCCTCGTGGTACCATTTGCAACTGCTTGGTGACAGACACTGAAGGCAGATCTGTCGGTGCCCGAGTGGGCACAGGATGAGGGTTCACTGGTAAGGCAGAAATAGAGCTCTTGGGGACAGAGTCCAGCCTAAAAAGTAGAAAGATGGCACTGCTCACTAAGGCCTGACATAGCACCCTGTACTTTAAAAACACTGTTGTTTGTCTATATTCCACCTTCTAAAGGCTTACATCATCTTCTCCAATTAAAATATAAGCAAACAGGGAAGTAAAGCAGTGTAGAGTTTAAGCTTTAATCACTTTTAAAAAACCCCCCAAAACCAACCACCTAACCCCCAAAAGCTCCCTGTTCCATTTCTTTTCTAGATAATGGCATTACTTTGTTTCTACTGCATATTTACACACATGACACTTTAACAACAGTTAGGAAGACCCGTACAAGTCAGGAGGGGATCCAGGGGCACTGCTACTCAGATGGTCCATCTTCCCTGGCTTCAGAGTAGTTTCATAACCGGAGTCAGTCCCTCGAGAAATTAGTTGCGTCACCGTGCTGCCTGTTGACACAATTCCATTTGGCAGAGCAGAAGTTTTCCTATTGGGCAAGTCCACTCCCCCTTCCTCCGAGAGGATAGCTCCTGAAGGCAGGCCCACCTCATTTAGCTGGCCCAGGGAGGCACTCAAGGGTCTTCTGGGAACCAGACGCTTGTTCATTTTACGGAATCTTCAGAAAAAGGAACCACATATCAAAAGGTGAAACAAAAATCTAAAAGGAGTTGTATTTTCAAGATTTTTCAAACACAGATGCTACCGAGAGCTTCAAGTTTTAATTCAAGTTTCCCAAGGGAAAAGTTTGCTAGATTACAACTTCGCTGCCATTTGAACTGTTAATAGCAATTTCAATTGGAAAAAACACAGATGGATTTTTAATGAGAAGTACACCAAGAATTCACAGCTAAACTTCACACAGCAAGTTTAAAATCTTATTTCCTGTACATATATGCATTTCAACTATACAGAAGAAAACCAAACACCGCATAAAATACTACCAATAGTGACAGAAGCTTCAGAGTAAGAATTGCAGACTATTCAAGTCTATTTTATTCAGAGAAGAAACTAATAGCAAGAAATTAAAGTGACAAAAGATGAACAGATTCCCTTTTGCACCATTTGCCTAACAATAAGCCAAGTTAAGCCTTTACTGCCCTGCCCTTTCGTCTAGAACACAACAGTACACTCAAGAGAGATGGGCACATGTGTGTGGACACCCAGTCAAAGGTGACAGGAAGAGTTTATATAGCACCTTCCATGAGAAAATACTTAGAAAGAATAGAGTTGCACAGTGCTGCCCTCTGGATTTTTCTAACAATTTTATGAATCCCTGTTGCAGTCTCCACATGTGCAGGACAATCTAAAAAACTTTAATACTTGCCTATGCACACTGGGTCTTTGCCCTTTGCCAAGAGGAGAATCGGCGGCTCTCTGTTTTATAATTTGTCATCTAAGGCACTACCACATACTTTCCCATAATCTTCCTGCAAACTTAAAGCTATAGATAGATATACAGGAATGACATAGCAACAGCAATGCATATTATTCATACAAAACATTTTTAAAAGGAGGAACACTAATCAGTATCTACTCAAAGGAATCAAGCAAAGAGAAAAGGTATAAAGAAGAATCAGAAGTTCCCCAACCATCTACAGAAACTGCTGCAACCTGAAACAGAACAAGCATTCGCTTCACCCCACAACATTATTACTACAGCATACAAGCCAGTCTGGATAAAACAGGCCTCTTCCACCTGCAAAGCTGACAAACAGTCCTTCTTGATACATACAGCTAGTTCTGCAGCACACCACCTTTGTTAACCATCCAAATCACACACCAATCCCCATTTTCTTAACACCATGACAAACGGGGAAAAACCCCATTTCTGCAGAACACAAGTATCAAAGTCCTATTCTCTGTTCATTTGAATAACTGCCTTTGTCATTCTAACACCACGTGCTTTGCTTTTTTTCTTCCTGTTTTGTCTATACACTGCATGCTGACTATACAGCCAGTGAACTGCCATATTAATGCTTCAAGTTTTAGATTAAGGAGAGAGAAAAAAAAAGATGGCATACCATTTCCAATCTTTGGGAGTTTTCTGCTGATTAAAAAAAACCAAGCACCTTTTCTTGGAAAGACATTAATTATTTTGGCCCAAAAAACAAGTAAGAAGTTATATATACTGCATAAAATACATTGGATTTATTTCTTTTAACTGTTAAATAATCCATTTTACTTTAAAAAAATAATTAAAAGAACTTTCAGAACAGCAGCAACTTGCTCTTGGACAACTGGGTGCCCCTGCTAAATATGTAACAAATGTAGCTTATTTACTGCAGACTTCATAGAGCCACCATTTTTTAAGCTCTTCAACAATAGCTTTAACCACTTCTAGGTTACTGCATGTGCAATCTGTCAAAAAGTTTCAAAGAATAACTGGTACAGAAAGAAAACTTGTGACGATCAGGTTTAGCTCTCTGGATAGCCCTAGCAGCACAGAAGAACAAGAGAACCCCTACATCTGGAAAATTGCCAGTGACCTACTTCTCAAACCTGAACATAAAAGCAAGATGAAAAATACACACCAATAAATGACCATAAATGATGCAATCAAACAGTATGTTTAGTCACAAGAAATAAGAACGGCCCACCTCCAAAATCTCAAATAATGCTTGTGTAAACAACAAACTTTCAGAGCTGCATTACTGCTAAACAAAGCAAACCATCCTAAGTTTTAGAACTGTTTGTTCTTAAATAAAAAGAGATGACTGTTACAGGTTCTTCACGTCATTTCTTGCTAATGTAACAGACAAGTTATGCCTCCTCTCCTCATTCCTAGATATGATAAATAACTCTCACAGATAAGATGGTAGAAATCAGTCCAACCTTTGTTTTGTAAGAGCTAACACTTACTTTTCTAGCTCCTCCTGAGAATGTGCGAAGGTGCAGCTGGCGCCCCGGGGGCATCCTCCTCTCTGCTTCATGTCTCGGCACATGTATGTCTTGTACTTGCTGTGCTGAGGAGGCTGACAAGGTTAAAGAAACACGGTGAGATACCTGAATGTAAGTGCACTTAACCAAGAGCTGAACACATCCTCTTATTAAAGGCCTGATGTTTGACTGTTAGCAATTCCTTCATTTACATGTTTCAGAAGCAGCTAATGTGAAATAAATGACTGGAGCTGTATTTGCGCTTTGTTCTTCAACAAAACTAATAGATTTCAGAGCAGATATTTTGACAACTAAGTTACTACAAGGTTTTTAAAACATTTTTATTCACATTCCTTTACTGAAGCTTGATTGGAACACAGCTGTGCGTTTCAGGAAACAGTTAAGTGGACAAAACCGATACAGTTTGAAAAACAATTACCATGCTTAATCAGAAATTGCCAAATAGTCATCAAGCTTTGTGGCAGATTGAAAAGAAATACAACTTAGTCAGTTACCTTTCCTTTGCTTTCTGTTAGCTCAAAATGGCACTCGCATATCCCTTTGATCTCTGTGAGAGTTAAATTTCATCAAGTTGCCTTTTACCCCCCTTTGGACTAAAAATCTCTTAACTATCTATGATAATTATTTCCGTCAATAGTTGAAAACACAATCTTACTCCTACACAAATCAGCAGGGAATGGGTTGTCTTCTGAGTTTCCCAAGAAACAACTTACTCCAATCTTGCTGTCTGCATGTATGCCCATTTGCCAGTCTCTCTAAATAAATTTTGACAGAAGGCCAGAAGAGGTCTCAAAGACAAATTTAATCTCCTACAGTTTTTATGGCAGAATTAAATCAGGGGAAGAAATACCCTATCAGAGTTCCCCCTGAGGAAAAGGTCTTTACAGGTAAAGTCTTGCTTCGAGAAACTGTCAAAAGATGTAAATTCATAAGAAGCCATCTCCAAACTGATTGTTTTCCCCCTACTGCAGTGAAAGTAAGATGCCAGCAGGGTGTACATAAGCTGCACAGCCCTCTGCTGGCCACTGCTGCCAGCCAGCCAAACTCTGCCCAACACTCGGCAGATGTCCCCTTTCCCACCGGGGAGGCTTTGGGTTCCCTTCCAAGCAGCACAGCATGTACCAAGCCTAGGCGATGGTCTCACCAGAACAAAAACCTTCACTGTTTTTCCCACCCTGATTTCCACTTGTGTATTCCTACCGCTTTTCCTTGCTGGTAACAGCGCTCATTAGGCACCCCAGTGAATGCAAAAAGGTACAACAGCAGAAATAATTCACGTTGATTTTGCCCCCCCGCCCAACCCCCCACTTTTTTTTTTGGCAGAGATAATCTTTCTACTAGTTCAGCTCCTCAAACCAGCTCTCCAAGAGGATGAGTGCCAAAGCAAGGGAGGGAGTGGGAATGTGTGACAGGCAGCTCACATTTATATCAACTTAGCTACACAATGAAATGAGATCAAAGGAACATGTGATAACTATGAGATAAGCTAATACATATATTTGGCAACTTCATTTCATTTCTGCAACAAAAAATTTTGTTTCAGGAACTTGCATTGCACCTTTATATTAAGTGTTCCCAAATATTTAAACTTTACAAACCACTAAGCACTGGTATAAGAATTATTTCATCAACACAAAGCCATCTGGCTGAAATGTGTCACATTAAAACAAACGCAAGACTCCTGCAGATCATATTGCTAGGTACCCCAGCTTCTCTTCCCCACTCTCTAGTCAAGAGGGTTGTTTCTTCATTTCCCTGCGCTTACAGCTGGATCACGCTGTTTTCTTTTCATCTAGTGAGCTGTACAAGTCAATGCAACAGGTAACTGAGGGGGTTTCAGGTTCGGGTTTTTTCCTTTCTTATTTCTTTTCTGATAAAAATGATGCAGCAGTGATATTTTAATCAGCTCCTTGTCAAACCAATCTCTCCAGATGACATTAGTAAACCTCTACTATTGGATATAGCCAATAAAATTTAGGGATAAGCATTTCCTAAATGATTTCTCTTTTACCTGTTGCTGATCTGTCCCTTTCTTGCTGTGATTCTGGATATAATCAACTAAGCCATGAACCACAGTCCTCACAGCAACTAGTCCATTTTCCAGCTGTTCCCATGTCGGAGGTGGAGCATCTATTGTATTGACACAGAACATAAGAAGAAAAAAAAAAGTCAGAAGAATTTTCCAAAACCAGTTACAAAGAAACCAGCAGTATCACACAGCTTCACTAGACAACCAAAAAGATTTTATTTGAAATGTGCATCATTAGACAAAAAGCATTCAGCACCTTAATTCAGGGATACGTACCACAAAGAATAAAGCTACCTACGGACTCAAGATTGAGCCACACAAAATATCAAATGAGCCAGCAAGACTATTATTAGCACGTCAAATTGCTTCCTTTTACCAAAACTTTCCTATCCCACAAGAACGCCAGAGTAAATGCATTGTACAAACTGCACATAATGGGGGGGGTGGGGGTGGGGAAATTAGGCTGAAAATCCCTCTTTGCATTACGACTCCTGTAGGTAAAATCATTCTGTACAAATACCATCATCACTGGCCTAGATCATGCAGGCAGAGTGGCTGAACAGCAACAGAAATTGATGCCTCTCACATGGAAAAATGTCACAAGGCAAATCTTTGTATTAGACCACCATCTAACATACAGCAGTGTGACTAAATCGTACAGTCTTAATTCTATACGGGCACTTGTTCTTTCTAGCCAATTTATTTTTCTAATCATTTAATCTGTTCCAGCAGATGACACTCCCACCACATGCCTACACTGCTGCAAAACACAGGACCTCAGAGTGCTTCACTAAGCGCCTTTCAAGATCTTTAGCTCAATTACATTCTATCCTGCTCAGAAGGACTAAATTCTTCCAGAGGAACTTCAAGCAGGGAACCAACTCAACAGCACAGAAGTGAAGCATCAAGGTCAGACTCACCTACTGAAGCCGGGGGAGGCTGTTAGTGATTCCACTTTTCCTATCAGTCTTTGGCTAACAAATTTGCAGTACACACAAAGTTTTGTCCCTGACTTGCTACAGTATGAAACAGTTGGGAAGAAAGCACTACATCTCCTTTAACTGTGAAGTACAACTGATCCTCATTTGAAAGGTTTGTATGTTTAAACAAACAGAAACTAAGAACTACAACTTTTCATCTCCTCAAGTCAAAGTTTAGGCCTTCACAGTATTTTGATAGCAATACTGATTTTACAAATACTAACAGGTATAAAATAAAACTTTAGCACTCTGTTCTGTCCCTTCCCTTCTCCCTCAGGTGATCCATACTCACAGTGCTGTTGATCTTTCCAACAATTTCCATCCTTCTCTCCTTTGTTGCCAGCTTAGATGTTATTTCCCATTTATATCCTTTTCAACTAACCCCTCCTTCCCAGACTTTTTTGCACCTTTGTGGAATTACATATTAACAACAAAAATACTACGTTTCCTAGGATAACAAATCTATCTTCTCTAGACTGATTTTTGCCCAGTTGCTGTCTATTCAATCTATCAAAAGTCTCCTTTGAAATCCAAAATTGTTTACATAGAAGAATCTCTTAGAGGCAGCTTAAAATCATAAGGCATCTTCTGAGTGCAATGCCTGCAGGCTAGAGACCTCAGATCAAAAACTAATACTCAGGATTCCTAGAACAAGGACAATGATGTACAATTTTTAGATAAGTTCATGGAAGTCCTCAATCTGGTAAGCGTTTTCCTGAAGACTTCCCCTCGTGTGCAAATAAACTATTTGCTCCGGTAAAGAGCTGGAGAGAAGATATCGCAGAGTGACAGCTAAGGTTCTGTATTAAGCACAGTGATTCCTGTTGCTTTGCAAATCTGATTTCAAACAGCAGAACGTGTACTAAAAAGGGGAAAGGAGGAAGCTTAGACTGCTGCCACTCCCCCTGGTTACCATTGCCCAGTATCAAGTACACACCATGTAACCTCACAGGGTTGTACATATTCAACATCCTCATCCATGCTCACCCAGTGCTGTCAAACAAGGAAGCTCTCTTCAGAGAAGTGGTGAAATTATTCCTGCTATACTTTTGAATCTATTTTAGCCTCAGAATAGTTCAGTTCCTCACACTGATTACTGCCGATCCCAGGCTGGATATGAATACTACTCAAGAATCTTAAAGTTATGACTCCTTCCACTTGATGAACAGCTTTCAATCCTTCAACAGTGTTAAGCTCCTCCTGCTAAACTGTAAGTTAAAGGGTTTTTTATAAAACATCTAGACTTACCTGGACTGGGATCAATATTTGCCAGGAGCTCTAGGTGAGGTCGAAGACGATTCAGGTTAGCTGGATCTCCAGTCCTCTGAAGAGCAATAGTTAATTCCTGAACACTCTGTGCAAACGAGGCTGGGGTCTGCAACTTAAAAAAGTTATAATAATTAACTTCCTACAGGCAAAGCAATCCTCACTGTTTCTGAAGGCTGCACCAAGCTCACAAGAGCTGTCTTCCAAAATGGGAGTAAAATGTTTTTTGCACAAGCCCATTTCAGTCAGTGCCTTCTATTAAATTCCTTCTGTGGTATAAAGAACCCACAATAATTTGACATCACAGGTTAAAATACAGCTCAGCTCTAAACAGACAAAACAAAGGCTGGTATTATTCCTAGCAACTTACTTCTTTTCTGTGTTGTGCTGGCACCCAGAAAAAGAGATACAATATTAAGAACCATTTAATTTAGATTTCTGAAGAGTCCAGTATCTCCAATGCCCACACTAACCGACTTGCATGCTGCTTTAAACTGAGTACAGCAGACAATCAAGAGATGGTTGAAGGACAAAGATAGCTAGCAATGTTCCATTTACTAACATCACACAATTTCACTATTTTAAATCCTTTAATTCTACCTAGATCCTTCAGATGTCTGGCAGGACACCTGAAAAGGTGGGCAAATGCATAAATACACAGCAGACCGATCTTGAAGCTAATCCTCCTGCATGGCAGCCACAGCAATGGCTTCACAGCTTTTGTAACCATTCAACAGGGTTCAGCTCTTCCCACCTGATTTAGGCACTTGAGTCCCCTAATTTAAAAGCCCAGTTATCCTATGTCCCCTCTAAACAAAAAGAGATCTGGGCATTTCCAGAGGCCAAGTAATTTTATTTAAGAAATGTGCTTCCGTCTCTCTCTCTTACTTCAGGTAGAGACTAGGGAACTGATTGTCTTCCAACTTCTGCACCAGCTTCCTGCCTGGAAACATGAAGCATTAACCTGTTACGACATTGGCAGTTATCAGCTGTTCAGGAAGGACACAGCCCAGCTGTGCAGCTAACCTTTGTGGTTTCCCCTCCACAGAAAAAGGTAAAGTAGAAAGAGATGGTAGGACGGCAGAGGGAGTGAGATTCATTAGGTTACAAATATATATTCTAATTATTTAGGCCATAACTGGTTTTGAAATAACAGGGCAAATGATTAATGGGTTAGTACACACAGGCACAATTTGTAAATTCACGTTACAAGTGTTTAAATCTACTACAGTTACAAACAAGATCGACTGGACTGATTTCAGGTGGCTTTACCTTGTCAATGATAGACTGCATGTGGGATTTGTGAGATTGGTCTCCGTATAACAGTGAGGACCACTGATCTGGTGCAATGCGTAAACCTGCTTCCATAGCAATTTGAACTATCTGGGAATCATGTTCCCTTCTGAGAGCTTCGTAAGTCCGAAATTCCTCCTTCAGTTGCATCAGGGAGGAATCCTCATCTCGCTTTGTCACCTAGTGGGGGAAACGAGCCAAATGCAATTAAGCAGGATAAGCCAGAGATGACGTAAAGTCAGAGGCAAGTGAAATCTTCAGTCAGTAACTAAGTTCTTCCTCCCAAACTAAACTGAACTACGATACTATGCGAAGGGTCCTAGTTCCTACTAAACTAACACACTCTTCATGAAATGGATACCAAACATAATTTACTCAGACTCTGACCCAGATACTGGTGGAAGCACCACATTTCCTAAGCCACTTGACAGCATCCACACCTTACAAACAAAATACTTCGATTGGAGAAGTATTGCAGAATTTTGTTTGAGGGTACCATTAGCAACAACAAAGCATTTTTCTCCTCATTTAGCAAAAGTGAATGACATTTAAGTTGAGCACCTGGGAATGGACCAATAAATATTGTAAAGTCCAATAAGCAGCTTAACTTCTCTTTATACAGCTCTGACATCCAAGAGCCTCTATTTCTATGTTTCTAACCACACCACCACTCAATTAACAGAACTGGGGATTTTCCAGCTTTAAGCCTCTAAGGACCTAAGTTATGCTGATTTACATACAGGTTTTGTTAACTGTGCATCTATTAAACCTAGACAGAGTCAAAACTTAGATTTACAGCTTAAAGTTGCAATTTCAGACTACACGGCCATCATGATAAAGAACTCCCCAAACATGCGTAGGAATTAATGACGAATACTTTCTATAACTACACATATTTTTAGACACATTTCACGTTACAAGACAATGAAAATTGATGGGAAAACCAACAGTTTTCAGAAGTTGTGAATGTGTAATTAAAATTCTAAATTGAGGAATCTTTTTGTTATACGAAGAAGTATTTTCCCACATTATGAAATCTCCAAGCAGAATCATCTTTGTACCTTGAAGCACGAGGCTCTGTAAAGCAGCTGGACAACGTGCCCAATGCTAGTTTTGGAAGCCTGAGGAAATCGTGGCTCCAGCCTCTGAACCACAAAGAGAACCAAGACCTTTCGTGACAAAGCAGATCCATCTTCCAGAGCCAGTAGCACCAGCTTTAAAGCCTCCTCTTGCATTGCTGGATGGGGAGGAAACGTGAAGAAGAGAGACAAAAGACAAGATAAGACCAACAAAGATTTCTGCATGGTTTCTTGTTTCCCTACAAGTGGGAGACCAGCTACCAACCCCCCACCCCAAGGCACACAAGCCCAAAGACAGGAAAGGGAGCTGAGCAAGAAGGGAGGGAAAAGAGAGCAGGAACACTTCCAGAATCCTAGACTGTGACTGAGGCAGTAGGACTTTTTGTTCTATTTGGGGAATTAGATAATAGGAAGACTTCTCTGCTCCTGTCTACACATCTCTCAATTATAAATATAAGAGTTTTCAAAGTGTATTATCTACATCCCACACCTGTCCCAGCAGAAAAAGCTGAGAGGCTTAGGAAGGGCAGGGCTCGTTCCCATGCAGGTAAAAGAGCAATTAGTGCCCACACAAGTACATTAGGTGCTGTAGCACCACATGTTTTGCTAGGGAACAAGCCTCTCTCTTCCCTGCAGTGGTGCAGAAGTGGTGCATCCCAAAGGTAGCCTTCCTCCATTTGTTTCAGTGGGCGAAAGTTTGTTGGTTTTTTTTCCCCCTCCTCTGTATTTTAAGAAATTGGCTTAATATTTCAAGGCATTATATTTGTTGGTCCTCAACAAGTGAAGTCTACATTTTCAGTAACAAGACTATTAATTTTTAAGCAAAACTGATTTAGTATTCTATGAAAAGGAATTTAATTTCTAATTATCTAAGACACCCACCCCAAATGTAAAAAATCTCTACCCACAACTGTTTTCTGTGTTTATTACTCTAGAGAAGGAAAAGAAGCCACGTCCAGTCACTTCTAGTAATCTTTTTTTTTCCCCCGAAGGGTCTTACTTCCTCAAAAAATAGCAAGTGAGAAACTACTTCCCATTTTATCATGAGAACAAAAGGACATACTTTATTCTGAATTTTACAGAAGACTTGCAAAAGCACTGAAAGTGTGAGAAAGTCCACAACAGCAGCCCGATAGATAGATATATCTATTAATTCTGAAGGCCTACTCTTAAGAAATTAGGCCACAGACTATTAAAATCACTCCAGCAATTTGACATGCAGTTATCAATCCTCCTCAATTCTGACTAACTTCTACAGAAGTACAGAAGTAGCACTGCGAGGTTACCAACCTGGCCCAAGGAACTGGCACCCTCTGGCTCTCACTGCAGCCCAGAGGTTGGAAGAGAGCTGCTGAGGATTTTGATGCTGAAGAATGAGCTCTGTGACTGTTCTTTCACCAAGTGACCGTGCTGCACGCATCGCTCTGATCCGTCCTTCTTCCTCCACTAGCTGGCAGTGAACTAATGTCACAAGTTTCCTTTGCATGGGACGACTTAGCACGCTCTGAGTGGTACTGTTAAGACCCACACCTTCAAAACAAAATGAAGCAGAAAAAAAAATTAAGTACCTCATATCTCCTCTTCTTGTGCCTCTTCTTCAACCACTGTACTGCATAAGTGCAAACCTAGTTCTCCTGCTGCCCACTTTGTTAAAGAGAACACTAGAGAAGGCATATCAGAAGTTCATTTTTGTCAGTTCGTTTCATTCAGCATTAAAAGAAAACAGTTCCTGGGAGTCAGCTTTCCCACAGGTTTAAGTCTTGTGATTGACTGATTTGGCTCTCTAAAAATGTGGAACCTTTAATGAATTCTCTCCCCATGCTGGAAGTCTGTCCTGCACCCTTCCCATATGGACTGACAGTTGGACTTGATGATCTTAGAGGTCTTTTCCATGATTCTATGGTTCCCAGGTGTCTCCTCAAGGGCAGGATCATAATGCAGGTCACTCCCTTACTCATGGGCTTCAGGGATCACTGCCACTTTTGACATATCTGTTTTCGCACGACATTTAGTTTTTTGTCTATACCCAATTTCTCCACTTCTTTGGCATAGCCAAATTGAACTTACAGGAGTTCAAAACTGTTTGGGTGATGTTTAATTATGTTCAAAACCTGTGATTCACAAATGTGCTGGGAGCCATTTAAAGCAGGTCAAAGAACAAGTGACTCGCTAGAGATATGGCTACCACATGGAGTTTGTTCTGCAGCACACTGCTTGTTCGTTGGGCCACTATTCCTCAGATCAATACCGCTATCACACTGTACTAGTTGGAAAAGCTAGAGACAAGGTTTTTTTTGTAAAAGTTAATTTTTTATAAAATGATGCCTGTGATGCTCACTTCTACTACTTGGGTTGATGGATTTTGCAAGTCTACCATATATAATATAGACAAAATCCATTCTCTTGAACCCAGTGCAGTTTTGCTAAATTAGAATTACTCAGATTGACCCAGCTCTTGTATAGGACACTGTATAAGCAGAGTATTGTTTATTTCTCTTATATATATAGTAATTTTCTTGTTTCAGTTTATTCTTCCTCTACAAACAAGCTGACTTACTACAGTTGTCTCAAAGCAAAGCAGAACTCAAAAAAAAAAAATAAAAAAAGGAAAAAAGCAGAATTATCTATTTTTACGTAGCCTGCAGAGGTCAACTCAGCTTAAAAAGTTTGTCTCAACTTAGTGTACTGCAGCCAAATACCTCAGCCTAGTACCTCCGCTTTTTCTCAGTATTATTTTTGACATAACACTTTTCAAATCTCTCCTGTGAAAACGTAACTTTAATGCTTAGGAAATTTGTTTCAATTTGTTTTTAAACCAGGTTTATATGCATTTTTCAAACACACTAACTAATAACTTCGATAGTTTGTTTTGCATCTTATTTGTTTCCAGCTTTCATTTTCAAAGGAAACAATGCAGGAACTACCTCTCGCACTGCTGAGTGGTTTGAGATACAATGCTAATTCTTCCACACATTTCTTGCCCTCCTCATAATGCTTGGTATCTTCAGCTCCACTACATAAAGTAATTGGCTGCTGCTCAGGAACCTGAAAAGAGATGACATGTACATCTATGATGAATATGCATAAACAAGTGGCAGTCATGCTTACAAACACCCCGTCAAACTTGTTAACATCAAGCATTTCCTGTTTTGTTCCCCTTCTATGGTTTTTTCTGCATTAATAAGCATTCTTTCAGCTTGCTTAATGAATAAATAGCATTAAGAAAATAGCAGAAATGAAGAAAAAAATTTAAAGAATTTATGGTTAGCAGATGTCTTTTATTTAGTGGCTGACAGGAGCTAGAAGCAGAAGGCTTATTCCATGACAAAAAAAATACTACATGAGAAACATGGCATTTCTTACAATTATAAAGCTTTGGTGGAAATAACACACATATTGAGACATCCCCAAAGCTGGGTGGTCAAAAAAACCAGAACAAATCAGACAAATCCTGTTTTGCAGGTAAATACAGGTTCATATCCACAACCTTGCAGCTCTAAAATCTTCCAGGGATAACTGACCGGAGTTACTTGGATTAGTGGAAGAAAGATTTAGCAGCAAATACACTCAGATACCCTTGGAACATATTCTGACTAAAATTACCAAGCAGGAAGACCCAGTTATCCTACACAATGCATATGAACACAACCTACAAGTACTAATCTGACAACACAGGTCAGTTATATTCTACGGGTTTCTTTTGTTGCAGCATTTATTTCTTCATACATGCGTTCACCAAAAATTGGGATTTTTCAAAGAAATGTTGGCCCACCACCATGCCCAAGTTATAATTTTGTTTTTGTTTTCTTCCAGCTAAATTCTTGAAGCTTTAAACAAATTTGGCAGTGCAGTATGTCACTGTACTACTGTTTCTCAACATCACTAGTCAGCAAACAACTCAATGTATAATAGCATAAAGCACTGGAATTTCTCACAAGACTAAATACAAGTACTTTTTGTATATGCTACTGAAGTGCAAACAGATCTCAGACTTTGAGTTCTACTTCCAAGTCAATCACTAACCCACAGGCAATACCAGCATGCTAATCCCACATATCTGCTTACGGGGACCAACCCAGGCCCTCCATCTAAAAGCAAAAGCCTTTAATGCTTGAGTTAAAGACAGCTACATGTCTGCTAATCTTCACATGCAACCCAGCCATGTGAAGAGTAGCATTATGATGACAGCAGCAAATGAAAACAGTGAATATATATAAAACATACACGTATACATGTACGGTTGCCGCCACCACCAATGTGGACAGGAACTTTCCTAACAATTTTAATAGAAACTAATCTGTTTCAATCACACTTCTACAGACTTAGACAACTGCACATGCAGAGTTGCTCATTTAACACACATCGCAAAAATCAAAAGTTACTAGCTGTATAACTCTTGCTTTTACAGTAGGTGACAAAAAAAGTCTGAGTAACATATAAGCTGTAATTAAGAGAGGTAATATCTCCCACACACTAACATAATCAAGAGAGCTGGATCAGACACCTCCCCTTTTACTCCTATTAAAGGCAAAACCAAAACTAAGTTTAATCACACCATGGTTAGCCTGGATGCTTTTCACAGACTGCAGTTAACTTGTGAAGTCTTGGGGGTGTTTTGTTTTTATTTTGGGGATGAGGTCACATGTGTTTGGGGTGCTTTGGGTTTTTTGTGTCTATAAGCAAGAAAGCTTTGAGCAAAATGAGATTTTGCATCTGTCTTTTACAGTGGTCAGCCATAACTGTTGCAACAGCCTCAGCTGGGCTAGTGTCTTGGGATTTGGAAAACAAGTATTAACACCTTCAATATTTGCTTTCATATTAACAGAATACTCCACCCCCTTTTCAAAGCCACTGCCATTTTAGTGGTATGCTTCTGTCTGAGAAGTTATACAAGCAGAACTGGCTTATTGATCAAACAACGCACATCTCATGCATTTGTGCTCAGAGATTACATAGTCTCTGCCCTATTTACTGCTGTAATATATTTTGTGCAAATTCCTATTTACTCCTGCAAGCATTCAATCTGGCACTGGCGACAACCTGAAATACAACCACAGTGTCACAACACCCACAGCAGACAAAGAGGGCTTGGAACAGACGTGAGATGGGAAGCCATGTTCAGCCCTGGATTTCAATCTTGAATTAAGGTAGGTTTAGCAAACACATTCACAGCAGCCGTTCGGAATGCCATACACAGCACAACTCCACCAGCGAGACACAAGGACTGTCTAGGCAACTAACAGAAAGCTTCTCCCCCATGAAAAAGCTAGCATAGAAAAACTTCCAAGAGTTAATCAGTCTATTCAATACTGCATGCCTGCATATTGTTCCCATGTCTTCTCTTTGCAAGGGAAGCTTCAGTGTAAAAATCTAAAAGCCTTCTACAACTGTACTGTTTGCAAAATGATCCCAAAAGAGATTAGAGTTTAACTTTCACCCTAAGTTGGACCAAGTGTAGTACTGAACAGTAAAACAAGATGATTCTTTTGTGGTTTCAGGAATAGTCTTTAGAAGAGCCATGTACTTCTCCACGCACTTCATCTTCACTTGTGATACATCTTGTGGTAAATCTTACAAATAATTTGCCCTTTTGCTGGTTCTATTATATGCACTTCCAAGACTTTAATATTTTTCGGGTTAGAACAATTGTAAGAACAGCATCTACCAAGAGAAAAATGGTAAAGACATGATTCATAAAAGTCACAGGAGATGTGACTTGTAATTTTGGCTCTGTCATGGAATTGCTGAGGGACATCTGAGAAATAATTCAACTCCAAAACATTTTGGCTTCCTCTTCACAAAATATCCTTTCAATAGCACGCAGGACACTATGGTCACTTCTGTTTACAACGCCTCTTGAGAAGCTCAAAATAGATGCCCTGCAGAGTGAGTTCATTATGTTCATCCTCATTCAATATTCCATTCTCTCAGACACCACACCCTTAATCAGTTTTCACTGCAAATATATTTACATAATATAATAAACACCTCCCAAGAGGGACTTGAACAAGACAGGAAAAATAATCTCAGATGTTTAATTACTTCAAATTTGTGATTTTTTTGTGCGCATCTGCCTTGGCAATGACTTCGAGTATCTCGGCAGTGGAATGCCACCCATCAGCATGACTATTTGTGGCTGTGGGAAGAGGCAGGTTATGACGGCATGAGGAAAGGGACCGGAAAAGAATGCTAAAGCATCATCTCATACGAGGCAGTGATTTTGAGTTGGTGATTTAAGCACAATTTGATGAAGGATGTCAGCTTGAGCTGTCACTAATTACCATTAGACATTTAATTGCACAGAATGAGAACATTTTAAATTGAACAACCCTCTTTTTGTCTGGTTTGAAAACTGTTTCCCCCTGCAAACAGATAATGTGCTTCCTGCCAGGAAAAAAAAACACAAAACAACAAACCCAAACAAAAAACAAATAAAACCGAAACCCTACTGTCTTCAGTTCCTCAAGAGTTTGCACTTAGAACAGATAATTCCTCTTTTGCGGCACCTCATTTCACCAAAAGTTACAATACAACATTATAAAATGTGCCACTAATATCTCTGCAATTATAAACTTCCCCTTTTGAAAGGGTTATGAGTTAAGATCACCCCTTCTTTCTTCACATACGTGACTCCATTGCCTAATGCCTAGAATTGTATTTATCACGTCCAGCAGGAGACTATGAAAGAAATTAAAGCACCACAGGAATTTTTGCCACTTAATGTCACCTGTCTGGAACGTGTACACTGCTGTTTCATGTGTTAAACAAGGAGGGAAGAGATTAGATGACGGATCCATGATTATGCACCTTCAAAACACTGGCATGGTGAATGTTTAACATAGTTGCACGTAGTGAGTAATATGTGGATGCTTAAACAGTTAAAATTCGAAACTCAATCCCATAGAAACTGGCTTAAGAGATTTCTTTACCCAAGAAGTTTAAAGAGCAAGGTATCCTGTTAATGCCTTTTTGATTTGTGTTCAAGGCCACTGTGCCTCCCTTCCCTCACAATACGCTTAGCTCCTGCTTAGGCACTCAGCTATTTCCAGCTCTCCCAGGAATAATAATTCCCATCTGCCCCTTACAGTCCCTTCTCCCCCTCCTCACCACCATCTTATGTGGCTAAACTTATCTATATATATGGGCTGAATTGCTTGACCACTGCCTTCCAGAACAGACCCTGTAACCACTGTTGATGTGTAAGTACCATGCTACAGTGGAGGAGCAGGAATTTGAGTCTCTGAAACAGTTAATTTTCACATCAAGGGTGGCTAGAACCTGGGTAACAGGTTTTGTTTTTGGAAAGAGGTGAGGACATGGAAAACTGAGGAACAGTCTGTCATTCAAATAAGAAACCAAGTCTTTTAACTGTTAAAGTGACAAAACCTACACGGAGAGACAATGCTACTGTCAGAGCAATAGGTTAATGCTTTCCCGCGTGACTGTGTGACAAAGTACATTTTCCCCAGAAGTACAGTCCTGCTTATTTCACCCATTGTGCCTGCGTGAAACTCAATCAGCGTGACTTGCCCTGGAATCCTATCACTGCTGTCAGTCACAGCAGAATAGATGTGTTTCTTCAAACTGCCTGGTCTCCTCCTCTGCCTCCAGCAAAAAAGCATGTAACGCTTATAAATGCGTGAACTTCTCAGAAGCCTCCCCAAAGGGAAAAGAACAAACTGTCCTCCCCACCCACCCCCCGCCAGATAAAAGCTTTAATTGTGTTGTACTGTATTTTCTTCTAAAAATGAAACCTGTTTTTTTGGAATTTATCATTTAAAATTAAAAGTATTGTATGTCTCCAAGGTTAAGGCGTACAAGGGTTTGCTGAAGATTAGGGAACATTAATGACATGTACACCCTCCTGAAACTAAACCAAGAAGTGGAATGAAAAAAAGGCTTTGTTTCATTCAAGTTGTTGATACTACACACGCTCTGTAAGCTGGCTTGCTGCTCACAGATTATTTTTGTTGATATGTACCAAAGAGCCCATCTTCTTTATAAGACAGAGTTAAAATTATTGTAGTTTCTCTCAAGTACTCTTCCCCCCCCTTCCTTAACCAAGCCCTTTTCCATGAAAGGATAAAAAAAAAATGGCCTTAGAGAAACTAGTGGAAAATAGTGACTGTCTCCCTGTCCTTCACAGCAAAGGAGTGTGCTTATGTTCTAGTACTCCATAGTCTGGTAAACACTACAACGGGTGCCAAGAAGGGAAAGGGAAAGAAGAGAAAGGAGGGTGAGTTATACTGAACGCTGATTTCATTCACAAGCTCATTGAAATGAGGAGCTGGGGTGGAGGTGGTACAAATTTCTTTTAGGGGGAGAGTTGTCACTAATAAAAACCCAGCTAAGATCACAGATTATTGTTTAAGTAAGAGACTACAGCAAGCTGCATACATGCAGGAATGAATGGCAAAAAGAGGGGGAAAGGAATACTGTCTCTTTTGGTGGCCTTTGCAGCTTTAAGGTCACCATGAAACAAGGTCTTATGAATCTTGATCACATAAAAATATAAGATATAAGAAGGAGCACAAAAATTATGTCATTAGTTCAAAGACAGAACCTCAGAGTTCAGAGCACTCTCAAGACAGATACACCACCATCATAAAGACATTCTTCCTTCTTCATACTGACACACTGTATGTGTGTGATGAAGAAACTCTGGCTGGCTAACTAGCAAAACCAGAATGAAATTCTGAATTACCTGTAACAGAGACAGGGTGATTTTTTCATCTCATTCCAGAGGTTCTTGTTTTTATGGAAATTTTAGTTCAGGCAAAGATCAAGTGAAAGCTATCACATAGCTTCTCACAAAGCTTAACAAATGCACACAAACCAACCAAAAAATGCAGAAGGAAAAAAGACATTTATCATAAACGTGGACATTTGGATACAGCTGGAACTATTCTAGAAAACTCCAGAGAGGAAGGAAGAAGATATAAGGGAGACAGAGAATTACAATATTTATTTATGGCATCACCCACAGATTTCACGCTGCTTTGAAGCTCTTCAAAGATGGCAGCATACACGTCACAGAAATGGAAGTACACAGCCTCATCGCCCTCTCTTGCAAAGCAGGATGAGTCACTTAGCACAGCCAGAAACAACACAATTTTTAAACTTCTGAAATAACTTCTAATGCCATACACCTCAAAAAAAGACTTAATTAGCCATATTACTTGATAAACCAAAAACTAAAAAAGAAGTGGCAAAACCACGTCTGGATCTGTAGGTCACAGTACCTAATGAAAAGCATCACAAGAACATCTTTCTTTCCTCCACACCTTTTAAAAATTCCTCCACAATACAGCTCTTTGCTTCTCCCTATGGATCTCACTGAATTTCCTGCTGCCTCCAACTCAGCTGAGCCCAGACACAGAACAAAACAAAATAACCCCAGTATGCTAACTGCATCCCATCTACATTTTTGTTCCTCACGCATAAGTTAAACATGATTGTCCCTCCTCTCCCCAAGCCCACAATCCTGTCCAACCTTGGGAGGGATGGGTCACAGGAAACAACCAGTGATCTAACCCTGATAAACTTGTGCCCTTTTAAGCCTGTGCTGCAACTGAACAGGGCGATCCTGCTTTTCACACATCCCTGCCCCTTTCCTCTGGCTGCTGTCAGTACCAGTACCACTGGAGTACTCATCCTCATCAGATCGCCCGTTCAGCTGACCTAACGAGTACCGGTTCCAGCAGAAAGGGGAGTCTCAGGCAGGCTCCCCTCATTCACCTATATGGATTTAGATTAACATGTCAGCTCAACACACGTTAATTTAGATTAACATGTTTAATTTGAAACAGTGCCCTGGAGAGCACATAAGGCAGTATAAAGGCTGCTACCGGAGGGGTCTGTCCCACTGCCCTTACACTTTGCTCCTGCTTTTGGGACAACTGATCACAAATCCATAGGGTGAATATGGTAAAGCAAGCAACACAGAAGAATGGCTTCCCACCAGATCACTGATCCAGTTCATTCTTTCGGGAGAGCATGGCTAGATGCAAGTTAGGGAAGAAGGAAGGAAACAGAACCAGCCTCTGGTGACAGCCCACAGTTACATTAAATTAGATGTAACACAAAAATGACAGTCAGTAACCAGAAGAAGCAAGATTTGAACTGCTCTTCCAGGCACCTCTACTTCAGCATATCAAAGGTCCAAGGTATTCTAAAGGTATTCATCAAAGTCAGTCTACGAAAAGGTAGATGTCTACTCTACATGCTATTAACAGAGTCAGATTCTTTATTCATGAATTGTCCATCTAAAAGAAATAAGGAAGACAACACAGAAACACGTTCAAAAAAAAAAAAAAGAAGGCACCAATACCTGAGCACCCACTAGTTGCAGCAAGGCTGAGTTCACAGGAAGGAGTTCAATGTCTGTATTTATAGTGGTCTGGTCAAAAGGGCATGCCTTACGGTGGAGCTTGTTGAGGCACATCTTGCAGACAGTGTGGCCGCAACCCAAGCTGATAGGCTTCCGGATCGTTTCGTCGAAAGTCTGTGTGCAAATCGGGCAGGAGAGAAAATCCGTCCATTGTGGAGCTTGTACAGGCATTGCTTCAGGAGTTAATTGACAAGACAAAAATCTAAAGCACAGATTCCACTGGAATCAAAATCTTTGAAAAAAAGTCTGTTTGTTTTTAAATATCTTCTGTAAGTACAGACAGTCAGCACATAGTGTGAAACATAACCTAAAAGAAAACAGAAACAGAAAGTTAGCATTCTCTACTGGAACTGGCAAGGGAAAACTTTTGTGCCAGGTAAACACCACTTGTACATGTATAGCTGAACTAGGAGTGCAGTTCTGACATTAAATAGAGGACTGAGTCATGACTTGCTTTAATTCCAGCTACTCTCTGGCACTAGAAAAGCCACTTAAAACAGTTTCTGCTCTTATGCAGTTTTTAAAAAGAAAAAAAAATCTAGATAGATAACTATCTCATCGAAGTTGTAAGACTAATTAGCTTTTGGATTTTATGTTCTCTTTTTTCTTTACAAATGATCCAATTAACATCAACCAAATTTGAATTAAAAAAAAAAAGATGATTTTTGAAATGCTGTTGAGCTTATTCCACTAAAACTTTTTTTTTTTATTACAGTATTCATTCTAAGTTTTAAAATAATTCTGCTTGACAAGGCTTCATCCAAAACCTCTACGACAAGCAAGGTTTCTTCCGAGTTCAGTGGGCTCTGGATTGGCACACAATGACACTGTGAAAACATCTGAGCTGTCATAACCAAGAAGAAACGGATGAATGGCTCAGAGTACAGACACCATCTGCATGCAATTCAGCTCACGTGCATTGCTGGGTAATATTACGTACTACAACACCTTTGCACAAGCTGATCTGTACAGAGTTGCATGGTACCACATGGGCTTATCCGGTCACATTTCAGTTACCCTGGGAACCTCTGTGCAGTGCTGGGTATAATCCAGCATTGATAATTTGCCCTCAGTCTGCCCATCAAGCAGCTCCATCCCCCAAAAGCAGGAAGAAAATTTCTAGAAGTCATTTTGGACCAGAAGAGTGACAACTGCTTCTCAAGGACCCTCTTCTAGCCCTGATTTATACCATTAATTGCCTACCTAGAGATTATATTGACAGCAAAAGTAAAATTTTTAGTGCATTAAGAGATTACACTGAAACACTATGATAGAGAAGAACCTGGGATGTCTTTATTACTTGGCACTTTTGAATCAAAATGCTAAAAGGATTAAGTGTTACTAATTACAAGGGAATGGAAGACAAGACATCTCTTTGGGACAAAAAAAATTAAATAAAAGGTGTCCTCCACATCTGAGGAGAAATATAAGAGTAGACAAGTGAAGTGGTATAAAAAGACTCATTATCAAAAGAAAAATAGGTAATAAAAAAATTTCTCATGTCTGTGTGTCACCAGTGAGGTTAGCAACAAACAGCCCAGGTAATGTAGATTTACTACCAAACAGACTTCTCAAAATCAAGCAGCACAGGAGTAACAAAACCCCCCACCCCAACCATCCAAATGTGTTAGTTTTACTTTCCCACACACCATTGCCTTAAGTTTCATACCAAGGAGCGTGCACTTGCTTGCTACTATCTGTTCAGATAGAAAGCTCTCATATAAGCAAAACAGCAACTTTTTATCAAATCTTAGCTTAAAAAACAACCTCAAAATTAAAATTAAAATCTCAATTCTAAGTAAAGGCAAAGAGAGAAACATCAAGTTAGGACTTGTGCAATTCAGAATCAAAGCATTTTAAAACAGCAACAAAACTCTAATGCTAAAACAGAGACTCTGAAAAGCGCCAGGCTTTTGTTCCAGAATTTAGTGCACGGTTATTCACAGTTAATATCATTTTGCCAAGGCCAACAATGAAGAGTTACTAGTTAAGCTTTAGGCATGTTTCATCAACAAAACGTTAAAGCTTAGTTCTAAAGCTAATAAAAAAAAAATTACTTCCATCTTCAAAAGACAACGTACGATGCCACACAGCCACTGTTTACCAGGCAACAAGGAATCAATAAGAAATCAATGCGACCCAGACAGCGTGGTGCTGAGGAAGGTACTGCGTGTGGTTAATCCTAACATCACTGCACAACCAGAAGATCTGCCAAGATTGTCCAGGGTTTCCCCGCCTGCAAATGACCTCTTTAATAGCAAATCAGTATTTTTTTTTCATCTTGTCAGCAGACAGTCAAATCATTCCCATTATTATTGTATCATCATAACCCAAAAGAAAACATTTATACTTCTAAGTTATTTGATTGAGCTAACTGCCTAAAACACCCAGGAAATTTATTTCCAAACCTTCCCTTGTTCCCTGTCCCCTTTATATATGTATTTTAAGTAAATCTTGGTATCAAGTATGCCAATCATTCTTTGTAAACCAAATCTGTAATAGAAATCACCTTGAAATTCCACAAAAACCCTTCCACAAAGAGCAGCACACAGCTTGACAAATCTAGTGTATGTATTGCTGTGCTATGAAATACCATTTGAGGTTCAAAATTTAAGAGCTGAATCATACTGCTTCCTCTGTACCACACCGGAATTAAAATATCCACCAACAATTTCCCAAACACATCTGCAATTCAGAAACAATTTGAACAGTCTATTTGAAACACTGGTTATTAACCAAGCATTAAGGAAAAGAGCAGTTTCTTACTAACTGAGGAAATCTAAAACCAGAAGTAAACAGCCATACCATCTATACTAAAAAAGCAGATGCAGATATAGATACTCCACCATCCCAGGCTCTCTGAACTAGGAAAAAGGACTTGAACACAACTTTAACATAAGAAAACTATTTAAAAAAAAAAAAGGCGGAAAAGAAAAGCAAAACCCAAAGAAAACCAAAACAAAGACATGTTGTTCCTACCTGTACCTCTGGCCACTCCAGACAACTAGCATAATGAAATAGGTCATATTTATTTACAATCTCAACAGTTGAAAGAAGTTTGGGGAAACTAGGGAGGGAGGGAGTAATTAGTGGCATCCCTGATCCCTTATCAAGGCAGGTCTCAAACGGCTGGAGAACAACAGAAGCAAAGCTTACACACAAGCACATAACTCTCTGAAGGGTCCTAATGAACCCAAGCTTGGCACCAAACTGCCAGAATTAGAAGGGCACATCACACGTGAACAGAAAACCCACAGCCCTTACTGTGGATATGCAATCACTAGAGAGGCATGTTTCACCAGTGGGTGACAGTTTCCCCTTACCCACGATGGGCTTCTCTCCCACCCCGCATTACTCAGACTCTGCAGTGCCTGTGGATGCGTACTGGTGCCCAAAAGCCAGAGGAAGGACACAGATAGCACTGACAATACAAAATACAGCTGGGAGAAATCTCAGGAAATCAGCAGTCCAACTGCTGGAGCAGATGGCTAACTGGCTTGACCCAGCCAAGCTTTTCCCTACAGGAGAAAATAATAGCTGTTTGAGCAACAAACCCTGCTCTGCTAATAAATCACCCAAGCAGATCAGCACAGAACTGCGGAATTCCTCCGGTCCCGCGTAAGAGGGGAATGGCATCACAGGGACTGACGGTTCACGAGCTGCGTGTGTACGGGCACCAACCAAGTAGTGCTGCTGCTGCCACAGCCTTCCACACGCATGGTCCAGTTTTCCTGCTGGATCTTCAATCTTCAGACAAGGAAGTAGAGTCAAGCACTGAGATACAACATAAATCTCTCCCAGGCACAAAGCATACGGATGCGGTATATATGTGAAGCTGGGAAAGATATGCAGTGTTTTGCAAGGTTTGTGACTTGCTACGACCTTGGAAATAGTTGGAAACAAAATATTCCCTAACTTTGAAGAGCTACTTTAAACATGGGAGATTACAAACGGCAGTGAGATGGAAACAAGACAGTTTCATTTTCACAGACAACTACTGGAACCCTCATCACTTGAGAAAGAGAACACTTCCTTGTAGCGATAGGGTAGAAAAAGTATATTCACACTTTTATGGTGGTACAACACTTAATCCCCCTTCCCATAATATTATTACATTCAACCCACCCTCTCAATTTGCTAAGTATTTCACACCTGTTAGTTTCCAACACTGTAAAGATAGATACACACACTTTTTCATGCATGACTGAGGAAAATAAAGATATGCTAAAACCAAGAAAACAAAAAACTAAAAAGACACATCCACAGTACATAAATTGGAGGACAAGAAGCTGTAATTAAGAATGAACATGTCCCAAGACACAGACTTCGAATACTACATTGGGACCAGAGACAGATTTTTATTATTTCTGAGTTTGAACATATGAAATACCTGTCTGCAAGTCCCCTCCTCCTCAGTAGCCCTGCATAAGCTGTTTTTATCCACAGCAGGAGGAACCTGAAAAAAATTCTCCTCTTCCTCGGCCTTCCCTGGCCCCCCCCAAAAATCCTTGAAATTCCATCCTTCAACCCAGACTGGAAATGTCACACTGTAATCAGATCAGTGACCTGCCTCCTCTGGGACCCTGCCAGTGCTTCAGAGAAAGACAGGATCATTCTATAAACCACTGGGATAAACTGCTCAATGCTTTATCACATTCCTTACTCTGCTGGACTACAACGCAGAGAGGTAACGCAGTCTCCTGTCCAAGCAGTGTTATGTCTGTGATCACTGGAACCTTCCACACGTAACTAGAAAGCTTTGCAGATTTAATCCTCAGGAGTAAGATGTTTTTAAAATCCAGAACACTTTGTACCAATATCCACTGGCATCAAGTTTCGTACATGAGACATACAGGAAAACTATCTTCTGCTTTCAGTTAAAAGTCAACTCCCTTTAAATGAATCACACTCTCCGACTCCTTCGGTACAGGTACCAAGTATATACTGACTTCTCTCACAAACATGTTACTTGGCCTAACGTGCACTAGCACAGACGTGCATGACGAAGTGGCACATGATACAAGTCAGCACAGATCTTTCTCAGCAGCAGTGCACAGTAAGTCATGTTACAGTTTAAGGCAGATGACTCAGCACACCTACGGGGCACCCTCTGCTCAGTTTCTGCCGTTTCAGTATATAAAGAGCTCTTAAGAGCATTACTTGCTCTAGTGTTTTTACATCTCTCTCTACGGCATTTCACTAAGCTTTTCTTACCCAAGCAATATCATCATCTTCTTGACACTTGAAGATCAAAATTCCAAATAATAGTAATTTTTATTGTCTGCTTTTATTTTAGTCCTGAAGCTGTTTCATTTTTGCTGAGTCTTACTCAAATAAAACGAGCAGAACTTCCTGTAACAGTTAACAGTGAACATAAAAGTGAGCTTATTGAGTACAAAGCTTAACGCTAAAGCTGCTCCTCACTGCCAAAACAAACTCAGGCTTGCCAACCGATCTGCTCATGCAAATACAGCTCTATGCTAATCTAATTTAATCTAATAAAGAAAATACCATTTTATTAATTCTTTTAAAGACTCTCAGTCCTGGATAGTAACATAGAAATTGTTAAGAAAAAGCAACCTAGCCAAAGATGCAGTTCTCTCTGCTGCGGGACTGGTTCTGTGACACATTAACTACAAAACCTCTCTGACAAACGAGATTAAAAATAAACCAACAACCTAAGTGAAATGAACAGATAATAGCAGAACAAGCCCTAACTAAATCAGGATTACTAGATACGCACTGTGCAATCCTCCCCAACAACTGGACCCCTCTATACTTGCCTAGTGCCAGACACCACCAATTTTCACCAGTGCTTCACAAGACCCATTTTAGTAAATAAGTTTTCCACTCCAGTGTGCTCTATGTAATAAGCAGCATTTCTGAGAACACTGAAGTATCTTTCCTGACAAGAACTTAATACTTGAAAAAAACCACCACCAACAACAACAAAAACAAACAAACAAAACCCCACCAAGTTTCATTTTAGCAAAAAACTGACCTGACAACCCATGGGAAACCCTGACCAGCCAAATGTAATGACTTGTTTAGAGGGACTCAAAACTTTGTTCTCAAAAGGCATGCTGAAGCCACACACACAAACCCCATACTGCCAACTTCACAGTTCACACAAAAGCATAAGCCATGCTAGCTGTGTTTTCCATATCTAGTTCCACAGAAAAACCTCTGAAAAAGCGCCGAGAAGAGAGAAAAAGTCCATCTCTAATCAGAGAAGAGTAGGTAGAAAAAAAAAAAAGCTTCTTACCTCTGCCCAGGGAGCTCCATGAACACTAATACAATATGCCCAGAACAGTATTGCCAATAGATTGAGATTCTTTTTCCCTCTCCTGCTTGCTCTCTGAAACTTTGCTGTACAGTGTCAACTGACAGCAAGTGCTCCACTTCCTCATTCCCCCGCTGCGCGCATGCCTGCTCGCATGCAGCTCCCCAACACCACTGAACACTTGCCCAGAAGACAGAGCTCTGTAACAAAAGAAATTCCCACCCAACAGCAAATCCTGGAAGTCTGTGCATAACACATGTTCCCACCCTGCTTTCAAAGCAACACAAACACCAACAGGCTTCAGTGGCCATATAAGAAGTCTCTCTTTTT
>VXBL01003089.1:689291-705661 GCA_013400195.1 Aramus guarauna
GAAGAGAAAATCGTCACCATCAAAATTCTGTCCCAAGCTCACTGAACCTCATTCAAATCAGATTCAAGATTTGCTTCCTTTTATTCTCAGTAATTTTTATTTTGACTGTGAAACCAAAGGAAGAAGTTTATCTACCTTCATGCAAAAGTCTCTTATTTGGCAGTCTGTAAAGTACCTTAGGAAAATGAGGCCAGTTAAGGACAAGATGTTATCCCTCATTTGAAACTTCCTGGCTTATAACAACACAAGGGAAACAAAAACAACGCCACCAACTCCCTAACAGAGGATCTAAAAGCAATTTACAATGATTTAAGTTTCACAACATCCTGAGGCAAGAGCTTATGTCTTACTACAGAATGGAAAACTGTTGAATAGTTATTTATCTAGTGTTTCACAAGAAAAAAAATATTGAATGAAACCTAATATATCATTTTCTTGACCTCTTATTCTCACGCAACATTCAATCACTAGTCTTGCACCATTAGGATTACGAACATTAGAAGACAGCACGCACGCAGAGGAAGCTTAAACCTCCCTGCGCGTGCCCCCTAAAACATACAACCTGCACATGGCTCAACTAGCAAACTTTTGAGGAAGACATACATGACTAAATTCATAATTTCTGGTTGATACTATATATGCTTTACAGCTTATTTAAAAGAAGGGAGAAGTGACCAACTCTTAATAGTAAATGGTTTCATGATCTACTACCTAGAAAATTTTTCTACCAATCCTAAGGACTCCCAAGCCCATAGATGATTAAGTCTAGGGAGTTAATAGCAAACAAGCAGGTCTAGAACATGATCCCTTCACTTCACATTAAGAGTTCTTGCATCTGTCAATGGAAATTACTGTAACGGTAACACAATGATTAAACCAGGATTAAAAAAATCAAGGAAGAACCAAATAGATTAACAGAAGAAAGGGAGAAGGTACATAAAATATCCACGAAAGTTGTCAAAACAGAGAGACTTTGGTTCCACTGGTCAAATGCTCAAGAGCTATCAATCCTGCTCTCAAGGACACAAGCAAAGCATTTGCTTTCCCCAGAAGCAGATAAGTTTCTTTCTGAACACCCAAACAACCAAAAGAAATGCAACAACCACAAATTTGAAAACTAGAGCTAATGATCAAACAACTAACGTGCCCCTAAAGAACTATATTCTCACATTACTGAATCTGAGGCCTTTTCCAAGTAATTAGGGAAGTAAGAGAGAACAATTCCTTATCGCAAGAGTCTATATTGCAAAAGAGTTATGGGATTTTGTTTGCTTTTAAAACAACTTACATATTTGCTAGCGTTTGCCATCAGATCACCCAGGAAAGGCATAGTAAAGACAAGCAGGACAAGCTTGTAAAGTGTTCAAATTTGAGGGTACATATATACATTACCTCTTGGCATCAGCTAGAGGAGTCACTGCCCTTCCATACTCTTCCCTTTCTAAGATATTCCAGATTAATTGTTTGCATAGTTGCTCCATAGTTGAAGCTAGCAGTTTTAAATGCAGGTCTTTATTGAACACAGGCAGAAATTTAGGTGGACAGCAATTACACCAATACCTCATTTTAACTGAAACAGGTTAACAACTCAGCCACACAAACAGCTAATCTAAAACAAAAATCTAAGTAGTAGCATACTTTAAGAAGAGAAAACAATGGAAAGTGAGTAGCATTCTGGAGACTGCAAAGACTTCAGCTGCATAGGCACAGGTGAACAAACAGGCACCTGACTCCTAACCTGCTGAAGCAAAACTTTTTTTGCTATACACCTTTCAGTGAGCCAAAGTATCAAAAGTATCATAGCAGTAATAAGATTAATATGGTTTCTCATCAGCAGATTCCAAAGATCAAAATCACTAAGGCCAGTATCATTAATTTTCATACTGGTATAATCTACAGTTACCCGACTACTACTACAGGCGTTGGCTAGATGAAAAGTAAATTGGGGGGGAGGGGGAGAATCTTGTTGCCACTGCAATGCCCTTATCATTTCTTAGAATGAGATAAGTAGACATGAATCATTTAGTTAAGACCCAGCACAATTCAATGAAAGGGAAAGCATAAAAAACTCCAGCCCAACAAAAATTAGAAAGTGTTGCTTGCCACCCACTCTCCAGTACGAGCTTCTCTCCTAACTCGATGCAGCAGCTATAATTCTGCTTTGATGTCAGTGATGCTACAGCTATAATAACGTTATCATTGTAACGTGAAACAATGAGACAGAGAAGGGAGGAATAAAAGTCTGGCTGGAGACACTGGTCAAAAGCTGTCCAAAAAAGCTCCCCAGCCTCCAACCTACAATACAACCCTTAAGAATGCCTCCCTGTCCTCCAAGCAAACTTTTGGAAAAGAAACACTCTGGGGAAAAAAAAAAAAATAAAAAAATCTAGAAATTGCCAAAGCTGGATCTTTTTGGGTGCTTTGTGCATGCACATATGGGTTTTTGTAGTGTACTGTGAAAATATTACTGAAACTATTTGACAGACTGAAAGCTAGAACTGAGTAGCGGTCCAAAGTTCCTCCCACCTCCTTCCCCTTATGTTCAAGGGTTAGCATTACACTATTCACTCTCCCCAAAACTTTTTTGTTTTCAAACTACCTAGTAGATTTAAAAAACCAAAATAACCCCAAACCTCATGTATCCAAAATTCCAGGTGCAATAGTAAGGAAGTGCTGAAATATACTGTACGAGCAGTATTAAGTGAACACACCTGCCACTGCCAAGCATAGGGAAGTGGCAGCTTCTATTTCAATGAGTCATTGAAATTAAAATGTGAAATCCCATTTTACATAGAACTTCACAGGCATTCAAAACCCAAATATTTTAAGTGTCCACTTGAAGACTTTGTCTCAGAACTTCCTCTTTAATGTGTGTCGCGCTCTCCCCTCCCCCTTTTAATTTCTTTGATATGGAGGTGGTTTTTCTTGTCACTTGGCAGATGCTGCCCTCATTTTAAAAACAGATGTCAAACATCTTCATGTTAATAACTGTTTACTTAACAGTAGTTTCTAATAAAGCTTTAGTTATTTACCTTCAAAGCAATTTATTTTGGAAGATTGCACTTAAACATCAGAATGATCTTTTAATAAAAGTACAAAGTCATCCAAGAGCAGTGAAAACAACTAATGAATTTTTAAAACTACCAATGTAGTGGCTTGTCTGCTTGTTTTTTAATTCATGAGTTCATTTTAAACATTATAATCACAAGAAGGGATTTCTTATTATATGTTGTATACAAAATCTCTAGACTACTGTGTTGTTATTTCAAAAGTCAAGACAGCACTTAGTTTGCTGGCACATATTTCATCATAGCAGGAGTTCACAAAAATTTTTTCACCTCCTGAGCTTTATTATAATTCTATACCCCGTTATACCCTTCTTTCTCTCAAGATCAACACAGAATTATTAAACTATATCAGCTTCAAGAATTCAGCTCCTCTACTTCAGGCATCTGTTCAGTCAACCATGCAGTATCATTTCTACATTAGTAAAAAACTGTATGGCACCATCAACTTCAGAGAAAAGATGTACATTTGAAAACAGTTGTCAAAACACTGTTCTGCTTACCACAACACTGCAGTCCTAACAACCACTTCCAGAAAGTGAAGGTAAGCAGACTGAGGAGTGGCTAACAGAAGATAATCTAGGTTTTCCCCATTTCTCCCCCAGATCACAGCTTAAGTCTAGCTGCACTTATCCTGTCTAGACCTAAAAAGAGAATAGTTAAAAGTGAAAACAGGCAAATTGTATACAAAAGACCAAATGACAGCCGCTACCTACAAGCGTACCTCCAGACAAGATTTAACACCACAGCAAGAGAATCTCATCTGTACTATGACAGCAGATAACAACCCGCATTGCTTACCACAAGCTAAGATGGGTTAACCATCTTATTGAGAGGACTGAAACATCCAGACTTACATTTTAATTCTACCAGCAATGAAGACAGATACTGAAACTTTACCTATTTGGCATTTTCAATAGCGTTTTATGCATGGCTTACAGTGAGGCAAGTCAGAATTGCACCTCAGAAAGGCAGCACTGCCCTCTCCCCAGTACTCATGTGCCAGCTCCCAGTCTGACATGCATCATCTACACCAGGGACCTAAGCCTGTCAAAACCAAATTTCTTTGCTTCCCACATTAGCTTCTAACAGACTCCAAAACCTGTTCCAGATCTGTTAAATGGTCAAGCAGTCCTGGAAACATAAGGGAAAGAGTAGGGGAAGCACAGAAGATGTAAGCTTCAAGACAGTCTCTGTCAGCATCAACACAGGTTTATCAAGTTTTTAGCTGTATTATCATGAGCAGTCTATTTTGGCACAACCAGGGCAACACAGAATTCTAAGTATGTCTTCATTAATGGCAGCCATCTCTAACGTGTTGGCTACATTTTAACTACACATTTCAATGCTATTAAGCAATCCTAACAATGCGGATGACTAGACTAACAGTTTGGCATGATGAGAGTAGGTGAAATGGAATAAGGAACTCAAGCCATAACAACCCGTGGAATTGTTCTTTTATACTAAATCCACCTAAAAATCTTCTATGTTTCAAAAATAATGCTTCACAGCTAGATTTAACCAATGTTTCTTGACAGTGCAAGTTACACAAATACAGTCAAAACCATCCTTTCCGGTCATCATGGTTAAAGCACTGAGCAAGGTGTTATCTAAAGAAAATGAAAGAATGCTTTAACAGTCCATAACTTCCAAATTTTCTTACTGCTCCTAAAACCAGAGTTGCAAACATAGAAGCAATCATGGAAATGCTACAATAGGCAATACAAAAATAGCTTTCAGGGACCAAACTAAGCCAGATATCCTCCTTTGGGTAGCCCTGTAGTAGCTTCACTGATAATAACAGCAGGAATATTAAGATAACATAAGTTTCACAGATGACTATTCTGCCTGTTTCCATGACACAGGCTGCCATTGTTTTAAAAATGTAACCTAGTCTACACTAAAGCTCTGGAGTCATCCAAGGTTAAGAGGTAGTTGCAGAAATGGCACTGAGCCTGGGGAGTTTCACCTCTGTTGTAAGAGTTGCATTAAAACAAAAATTACCTAGTCAACATACTACTCAAGATTTTCTCCACACCTCTGAGCATAGTTTGGTTGTAAAAATCTAAACACTATTCAGCACGGACAAACCTGCTCATCACTTTTAAGTAGTGTTAAATTGCCATTCACACAGGGCTTAAAGTCTTTAAATATCAGTAGGAGAGGTCACACAACTGTTGCTGAAAAGCAGGTTAATTCAGGTACTTCTGACTCAGAATGTAATTGAGCCTCATTTGCTTTAAATGCTACTGGCACCCGGTGATTCAATTTGTAGCACTGCTAAAAAGAGCAGTTCCAGAGGCCAGAAATAGCCTAGGGCAAGGTACTCCTTTTGAATGAGACTTTTCATGTAACCTTCAATTATAAGAAAAAAAACAACCCAGCCTTAAATATTTTGCTGCTTTGGTGTTAGTCTCACCTTCCAGATTTATAAAAATAACATCTTCTCTTTACAGCTTTACAAGATCATTAAAAACAGTACTCGTGGTTGTAGCAAGTGGAAACAAAAGACTCAAGTCTCAGAGTTTCCATTAAACACCTACAACAAACATCTCAGAGCTTAACCACAAAAATGAAAGCTGCTGCTTTTTTTAATAATTTTTTAATATAGCAAACAATGCAAGATAGTTGTGTATAAAGAAATCCAAACCTCCAGCATCTCATTGATCCTCCTATCAGTAATGGACAAAAGTTATATTTATTTTTTGGCAGAACCAAAATTCAAATGGGAAAAAGACTATTTTACACCCTTTTAAAAGAGATTTTTAATTATAATCCTAGTTACAAAAGTTTACAGTTACAAAACTGGAAAATCATCCAAGCAAGAGGGCGAAGTATAATAATCCTGGCAAGCTACCTATTAAAAATCCACTGCCAATTTGGTGAGCTTTGCTGCTCTGGACTTCAAAAAGACAAAGTTGTATGTCTGGAGTAAACAGTTGGGTTTTTTGTTGTGTGGGGGTTTTTTGTGTTTGTTGTTTTTTTTAAGAAAGTTCTCCTATTTGCTGCTTACTTTGCATGAAACTTGTTTTAAGTGGAAGAGTCCATGAAGAACAATTTTCTCATTCTCAGTTTATAATATTAAGTCTTAAAAAGATGTATTCAGCTCTGAAAACATATTACAACTATGTTATAGCAGTATCAGCAACTGGAATGATGTAAAATTAAAAAAAAAACCACATAGGACACCATCTCACAGACTCTATCGCCAGAATTCTGTTAGTAAAAATTACATAGTTCTCCATAGCATTCTGAACTAGTCTACCTTTTTAAAAGCAAATAATTAACTTCTGTTAATTAACTTTATTCACAGAAGATTAGACTTCACTCAAGGAAAACTAAGGACTGGAAGATACTGAGAAAGAAAACAACAGTAGCTGCGTAGTAAGGCAACTTTGTACTTCAATTGGGTGTTTTAACTTCCATTAACAATCTCCTTGAAGTGGTGACAGCCCACCAAGAGCTTTTTAATAGAAACACCATCACAGGCTGCTATAAGCGTACAAGTGTTTGAGCCCTCACACGCCGTGACAGCAGTATTACCTATCCCAATACCTTCAGAGTAAGTCTGATCAATATTGCACAGTTACTGCACACATGGACTACACAAAAAGCTACTTGTCTCTATTTTTCAGATTTCCTCCTTTTAGTCTTAAAATAGAACAGATGCACTTAGCTGCCAATCACACCTCGACTGCTGCAGGCCAAGCCAGGGTAAAGTGACAAATAAGCCTTGTACAGGCAATATTTGCATGACTTGATCATTTAAATTCCCTCTGTTTTGTACTGTGTAAGCCCCTGATTAAACAGCAGGTATCTAAACGTATGATAAGGCATAGGAAGAGAAAATTAGGCATTGAAACCATCTTATCTTACCACCCAGGCAGTCACCATCCCTTTACGCATTCCTGGATTTAGCCATTCACTGTTTTGGGAATAAAAGCAACGACAGCAAGCTAAAACTGAAAAACAATCAATTAAAAAAAGAAAATTCTCAAAATCTGTAAGCAAAACCACCTGTAATAGCACCACTGAAGACCTCGTAATTGCACTGGGAATTATTTTAATATACAAAACCTAAGAGGAACAAAGTATTTAAATATATTTATTAGCATACTGCAGTCCCTGGATTTTTACAGGCTTACTGTCAATTTTCATTATGTAATGACAGTTCACATATCAGCTTGTCACATCAACACGACTGATTCTATTCCCACTTCTCAAAAGCTACACTAATTCATTAATGTAATTTCAGAACTTACCAGCTGTGCTTAAAGGAAAGGATTGCTGTCACTCACTTCCCCTTCCTGAAGGCTCCCAATTACAGTCACATGAGTAGGTCTAAGGCTTTCTTTTTCCCCTGTCCTGGGGAAGGACAACTAGCATTTTTATTTATCAGGTGAATTACTCACAGGAAGACACAGTGGAATGTTTTTTTTCCCTTCAGATTTTACAGAAAAGAAAATAAGCCGGTGATCATTTTAATACCTAGTGAGTAATACTGACACCACACCCCATGCTCATCGTGCAGTGCCTAATGCGATAGCCACACCACTACATGCTCAAATACCAATATGTAACTTACCTTAGTGATACCAAGTATTTCTGTAGACACCTTTCTTCCTGGTACGTCCTGAAATCATTTACATCATGCCCAAGCTTCAGCTTGACAGAGCTCATGTTGTTCTATTCTAAGCTGGTCTAGCAAAGCTGAAAATCCACATAAAAATGGCTGTGATCATATAATTCCTCCTCAGAAACACACCCAGAGACATCCCCACCCAGTCTTTCTATGCTATTTTGTTAGAAACACTTGACAGAGAAGTTCCACTGAGAAAGGAGTGACCAGAAAAACTAACTACAGATCTCTCTGCTCGCTGAAGCCACATAAATCCTCAAACTTAGAAAACCGGGGTGGGGTGGTGGAATATTTCATTTCTATGAACTACAGAGCAGAGACTTTGACACAATGTAGAATAACCCAACTTAATAATTTCCAATACACCTGGTTCAGGAATAAATGCTTAAAAAAGAGCCTGAAAGCAGCCTGCCAGTTTTTATGTCACCTTATTAGTCCTATTTTTATTCCTTCCTTTTCACAAATGCTACAGAAATGAGACAGAACATCACACATTAAGGAGACATGAAAATTTTGTATCCACCTCCCCAGGAATGTATTCTGCAAAAATTACAGTGCTCAGTGAGAAGATAAGTCCTCTTAACTCTGGTAAAAATTAGGAAAAAGGGATAAATTCAGTATAAGTATTACCTATGGAATTTATTTTGCTATGCAGCCACAAAGCTGTCAAGTCTCCAATTTACCAGATCTCTCTTGCACTAACCAGAAGCCTGCCCCTTCTCTACCAGCAGCCCTCAAAACAGAAGGCTGAAACAGAAATGCTATTTTCAAAATCCAAGCAGGCCATCAAAGGTGACTTAGCACAGCACAGGTCCTTAGCCTGGAAAATACCAAGTGGGCTGTGCCTTCTGGTGAAGTGTTTAGGAGAGCTTTGTCCTCAGCCTTTCACTTTATTATTTTAATAATAAGAAGTATCCTGCACTCCAACAGATTTTTGATTTCTTTGTCCAGAGTCACCAGCAAAACACTAAGCAGCATCACTGAAGGGAAAACCGAAAAACTACATTTCCCAATGCCTTCTGACACAAGCCAGAACAAGGTTATTCCTGATACCTCCAGTCGCCTACTGTTACTGATAGGGAGCCTTTTCCTTCTACAATAAAGCAGAGATGGATAATTTTGGTGTGTTTGGAAACCCTCTTCAACCCTTACTTTGAGTACCTTTTCTGTGCACTAAATCACAATTATCAGTGCAAAACAAATTATTTGTCTCCCTGAAGATCCTTAACGTAAATACATCCTTAAGCTTGTCAAACTGAATAGAAAAAAAACAGAGGCAATCATGAAGTAAGCCACCTTCAGGTCAGGAAAAGGCTCTCTCTAAAGTACCCCACAGTAGATAAAAGGCATAAAAAGGTATCACAGAAGCGATGTCTTCAGATAGAAGTCACAACATGATTTAACGTGGAACTCAAATACAAGAGAGTAACAAAGCACACACACATTAGCAAGTCCCAAAGACAACCTTAGTAGCTCATACCTTCTCTGTAGAATCCAACAACAGCTGGCAACACAACAATCACATTTAAAATAGTCCTGACTATTGCAAGCAACCAAAGTTTAACTAATTCTCACTTTCCTGAATAACATTTTCTTTTCACTTGTACAAATCACCTACAAAGAAGTTATAGTGTCCAGGCATCCATTCCCAATGTCTGGTTAAACAAGGAAGACTAAAAGTTAAATTCACCATTTTAACTGAAGTTGTTGGCGGCACTATTAAGACCTCTTTTTTAATTAATTCTACAGGAGGCCTTTTCACACAATTAAACAGGAGAATGACTCATAAACAGGAAGGACAGCCTGAATCGTAGTCTCTGGTTTAACGTACCCAGTCCATTCCATCAAACCAGTTTAGACTAACTTATTTTTATCTTTCTCCTTTCAAATTTGCAGCAACAGCCAAAGTAGTCACAAGGGAGTGCGCCATGAACAATGCTCCCTAACTTCTCACCAGTTCCAGAGGAAGCAGGGACATTTTGATAGTCCCCAGTAAAGTCCAAGAACAAAGAGTCCCAGTGTTGCTCCATTATCCAAACAGCCCATCCTGCAAGTCTGAATTGTCAAAGCAGCAGAATTAATAGGCAATATGCCATCTCTGTTACCTGCATTAGCTAGCTGAATTGAATACTGGCTCAGAACAAATTTAAATTAAAAAAAAAAAAAAAAATCACTTAGAAGGAAAGTGGCTAATACCAGAGAATGTAAGATCACTGAAAAGAACAGGAGAGGTGAAGACACCCACAGATCCAGGAAAAAAAAACATCCACAAGAAAACAGAGCATTTTGGCAAGCAAAGAAATAAAGACTCCTTACAGAAAAGTCATTTCAAGTCTGGGAAGATCCACAGAAGAGTGGTATTTTCTTTGTAACTGCTCTAGTAATTTGTGAGACTTTGCCCTGTTCTGACCTATTTTTGAAACAAAATCCACATTCTCTTTACAAAGCAAGTAAGACTAAGAATTACTTCCTTCTGGAGCTGCTAAAGAGCTAGTCATTTTCCAGCTTCCAAAAATGTTTGTATTTTAACATCTACCCATGCAACAATTCATAACAATGCAGGTGACCAATGACAATTTCAGTATTATAATAAACAGCTATTTATCAAGATCTTTTGCATATGATTCATTGGTTCCATTGTTTATAACAGGGTACTTTGTCAATTTGGCACCTTACATGTAAATGCCCGAGTCCCTCAGACATGTCTAAAAACAACTGCCCAAATGCCATAAACAGACTTCTTAATTTCTCCAGAAGAGCTCAAGAAATACTTATCTAACCAAGTCAGAAAATATGTTGTACATTACTGGAAAGATTGTTCATTTATAGAGGGGGGAGGCTGAGGCTTGCTTCACAGTACACACATGCTCCTACTCTTTCTTCCGTATGTCCTGTCTGAAGCAGGGCAGCACTTCGCTGTTTTGTGTCTCCTCAAACGACTTGGAGCACTTCGATGTAGCACAAAGCTCAGGCTAGATTTTTATAAAATGAACTGAAATAGAAGTTTTAAATTGGGAAATACCATGAGCAGAGATGATTGTTTCACTGGACTTGTGAGCATGAGCAGATTTTTCAAGATTTCATTAGCACAACATTCACTTGTAAAGGCAGGGGAACATTTTCTACCGAGCTTCCCAGAGAACAGCTTACACTCAGAAACATGAGATTTAATTATCATTAGGCCTGCATAACTGCCAGTATTATTAATGGTCATAAACCAATGCTTACACAGCATGCCACAATTTCAGAACACTGTGTAAGCTAATCACACTCACTTTCTACTATTTCTTTCAAATTTAGTGGCCATTAATTTCAAGGTCTCTCCTTTGGTTCTTGCATCTTGGCACAGAATTAAAAAAAAAAAGGGGGCACAGACCATTTTAGTCTTGCTGTACTGCGAGTACCAGATTCATCAGATAGAAACATCAGATAAGGAAGTCTTAACACTTTTATTTGTTTGTACAGTTCCTAACATCAAATAGTACCTGAAGGACTTCCATTCCAAAATGATAACAAAAGGAAAGGGGGGGGGGGGAAGAGGGGGAGAACTGGCTGAAAGAATGTGACTTGCAGGAAAAGTAAACAAAGTTTTCTTTCACTCACTTTTGAAGGACATTTATATTATACAGTGTAGTAAAACATGGAAGAGTTACCCATTCAAGTACAACTGCTACAAAAAATGAAGTGTACTAAGTTAGTATCAATAATGTTTACTCCAAAAACAAAGCATAGAGAAAGTTAAATGCTACCGAACACTGGGAGCGCTCCACAGAAGCTGGTTATTAGTAAGTAATTAAAACTACCTCCCTCGGCATGGATTTCAATTCATTGACTTTGTAATACCTTCACTGAACCTCACTTCCTTTGCCCAAAAGATAGCTCCTAAATTTCAGTTGGAGACCAACGCTGCCTGCCACAATTTATCAAAAATAATTAGCTTGCAAGTCCCTGAAGACCTTCAATGCATAATAAAGAGACAAGATTCCCACTACTCTAGTGTAAGTCTCCTTTCAAAACAGTAGGGAAGTTAAAAGTTGTATCTGAAAAACCTTCCAAATTCCTCACCATTCAAACTGAAGTAATTGCTAGAAATTATTTCAGGATGAAGTTCTAAGACCTTTGGAACCAGGCTACAAGCACTACTGCTCCATCAGCTGATCAACCAGAATTTTATTATGAACAACAGGTTTAAAAACAACCCTACCTCTTAACCTTCAAGGCTTATCCTGACAGGGGCTGATAAACATGGAAACATCCTGAAAAATAACAACATTCAGAATGCCCAGATTTTATGTTAACACTAACAGTCTGCTTTTAATTAGATAATTTTTAAAAATACCTATTAAACTGGCACAGTAGAGAGGCAAGACAAACCAGACTTTCCATGTTAAGACAGAACACAAAAAGAAATCAGGAACCACCTGTAAGATTCTCCCAGACCAGCACATTTCAGTTCCTTCAGCTATTCTGTACACTTTGTTTCTTCAATAGTCTTGTAGCTGATGCACAGTCCTACCACAGAAGTCTTGGATTTAAGTAAGATGCATCCATCCCCAATTCCAAATATTTGTGTGATTGAGAAATAATGCTTTATGTAAAGGATTAAAAAAAAGTGATTTTGCAAGACTTTTTTCAAGAAATCATTAGAGAGAGGGAATAGCAAGAATATCATGTCACGGCTATTTTAGCGACTTCAAGGTTGGAATGAATGATTGGCAATAAACCCTCCAGCTTTTGTAATGCTCAACTGAAGACTCACCTTACCACAGTATGACCTGTCTGACACACATACTCTCTTCTGCGTTGTCTCAAATTACATAGCAACCTCTGCCACCATCTGTGTGAAGCAAATGAAAGATCTGTTCCTTCCTTCAGCCACCCCAGCACTACTTTTCAGTTTAACTGCATATCCTCCGCTTCTTATGTTGCGAAACAGGAAAAATTTAATTCTTTCATCTAGCAAAACAATCCCCTTCCCTCCTCTCTCTTCCTCCCAACCATCTCTCATATGAAGATTTTTCTCCTTGTTCCTAATAACTGCTCTTTATTAACAGTGTAGCTAACATTGTACAAAATAGACAAAAACACAGCATCAAGTGATACAGAGAGATCTCCTGTATTATTCTACATGTGGTCCTTATGCTTCCTGAGGTTGTTTTTTGGGGTTTTTTTGGACAAAACCCCAGCATACTGAGCAGAAGCTTTCATGTAAAAGTCTATAAAGGACGCCCAGGTCCTTTTTCTATGTGAATTAATGTTCAAGTCTTTAGATTTTCCAGATGTCAATGGCTGGTGCTCAGGAGATGCTGCTAATTAGACCATAAGACATTTCTCCCCTGCATAACGCAACAGTGTCTCACACCAAGTTCAAGCTTGAGCCAGAGCCAAGAGCCACCTTCTTGAAAGTAACAGTAATACCTACTCGTGGTTATTCTGCCAGTCTTACTGCAAACTATTGAAAGTCTGCCTTCATAAAATTTCTGTAATACATTTCTGATGTATATAACAAGCCATCTCTACCTGCCGAAAGTTGCCTTAGACCACATGTAGCTGCCTGCTTTGTCACTGTATTAGAAAGAAATCTCAAAGGGGGAGACACAGAGGGACACCCATCACACTTGCAGGAAACCCACTCCTCTACAAAATTCCAACACAGAGCAGCACACAACTGAAACTGCTTCTGACAACATAAGTTTGCAAGAAATTATTTAGAAATCTTGATATTTCCATCACAAAAGTCCCTTCCTTCTCCAGATGGTAGCACATGTGTTGCTACCATGCAGTAACAGGAAAGCTATTTCCTCAAGCACTCTTATCAGAAAGTCTTTTCATATCAGAAAAATCTATTTACAATAAGCTGACAGGGCTTCTGCACCTTCTTGCCCATTACGTATTTCCACAAATAATAAAAGCAACAAAAAAAACCTCATTAGAAATCAGTTAGACCTTTGAAATCTAATACCATTTCACAACTTTTACCGTACTAGTAATCAAGAAAATGAAACTGATGCAAAAGATAACCATCAACAGATACACTTCTTGAGAAAAACAAGTGGTCACACTAAGTGATGGGAACAGCACCTAATTCAGCATGCACTGTGGAGCATCTCCGCAGGGAGAGGAAAGTAACGCAACGTAAGTATTTGTGGTTTTCTCAGTTATCATGAGTCCATAGAGTTCAGGCTGCATTACTGTAATATAGCCTACATAGAATCTTGAAGGTCACACTGAAATTTCAGCAGGTGCAAGATGTTTATATAGTGATCTTTCACAACAGAGGAATATTATATCTTTATTCCTGTATGATAATGGTTTCATATTCATTACCAAGTACAGGCCAAGGCATTAACTTCAAACTACAAATTGCCCTATGGTTTCTCTCTCACGCATGCTGGGTCAGATTCCCGCCCCCCCCCAGCCTAACAGCCAATACTACTTGGGATGCTCCAGCAAACAACCACCTGATGTACTGGGTGCAGGAAGAACCACCACAAAACCACACAGAGTTTCACCTGCGAAATGATTCAGTGAATTCACTGGGGAAAAGGATTTTAAACAGTGAGCAGGCTTTGCAAAAAAACCTCAGTTTTATAAAGAGTCATGTGCTTAAAATGTACCTTATAGTGGCTGCTGCATAGCTATTTTGAGATGCTCAGGATGTTTGGGAGGCTAAATGCAGGTGAGTTCTTTCCTTCTACTTCAGCTTTACACTTCATACTGTTTGAAAGCTATGATTCCACAAGTTCTTTCAAATGGATGAAAGATTTTCTCCAGGTATCCAGCATGTAAACCATATTATTTCTCAGGTGGAATAATAAAAAAGGTAATTATCTTTCATATTATTACACATTACAGAATGGGAAAGGTCAATTCCTTAACGATCACAAGACACCCTTTTACAGCACTGGCTAGTTATGAAATATAGACCCTAAATAAAATGGGATGTCAGTCTGCCATCAGCATCAGAGATGACCACCGTCAGCATCTCCCAAGACCTCTGAACTACACATAAAGAAATTAAGTCATGTTTTAATATACACACTCACTGAATCTCAGCTTCTACAATGCTTAGTTCAAGAAGATTGGTAATGGCTTCCAACCAGATTGCTGGTGAATCACTGCTTTCAGAAACTTCTGCCATGTTGCCAATCTCTTTCATTTCTGTTCATATGCTTTAGCATGACCACTTTTATATAGGAATACACATGTCCTAAGGTGCCCATAAATTAAAATCTGCCATATTAATGTACGCAATTCCTAGATTTATATATTTGTCTGTTCACTGGAACATCAATTTTTAAAATAATTATCAGCATACAATAACCTCATCATGAGTTTCTGACATATTTTGCTTTAAACTAAGCTAGTTTGGGTACAAAGCTGACAAAAAAAAAACCCACAAAAAACATACAAGAAACTTCCCACTCATCTCCATTAAGGTTACTGCTCACAAAAGTGATTGACAAGCGTACCACTCAAGTCTCTGGTTGTCAAAACAGACTGCACTGATGGTACCTGCATTTCTAAATTTCCCTCAAAGCAGGCTGTCAAGCTGTCTGCTTTGACAGAACCTTTTCTAGGACAAGAAGGTAAATAAGCTATTGCGGGGAAAAGAAAAGGTGCCTAACTGATAATGTCTGCTTCTATTTATGTTAGTGGAAACCATAATTTCCTATCAACGCTGTATTAATGGACTGAAGAAAGCCATGGTGCTAGTGGTGAAGCTTAGAAACCAGCAATAAGGTACACACTCCTCCTAGGAACATTGGGTTATTTATACAACCACGAAGTCTCTCATTAGCTTAATTGACTTCAAACGGAGAAATATGGACGTTTATAGTTGATAAAAACTAATGCCCTCCACATCCTTATAAGCCTGATTGGAGTAAAAAAAGGCAAGTTTAGAAACAGATTAATTTCTGCTTCATACTATTGCTGTGTTATCTAACAACTCCATAGCTTTATGACACAAATACAATACAAATGCTGAATTTAACAACTGTGTTTCTCTTCCAAGCAGTCATTAGAAAATAGCGTTGCTAAACCAGTTACAATGATTAAAGCAGCTCTGCAAGAGTCCAGGTGACCTTGGACTTTTTAATAATTTTTGCAAATTTTTAATTTCTTTTTTTTTTTTTACTTCAGCCATTTTCGATATAGTAAAACCACACAGGAAACAGTAGCTACCACCAGAAGAATAGAAGATTTTTCATTTATACTTGACTGAAATAAAAAAAATAATAAAAAAAAAAACACTAAGAGAACAACTCTAAGGAAAAAGACAACATGCATGTAGAGGAAATTAAATATTCGCAGTTCCTAGGAAAGAAAAACAACGCACCAGTTCCCTATATTAAAACGGCACAGGCCTCACAATGGCTTTTGAGGACAAAAAATGACACCAGGACATTCCCAACCACTAAAGCACATTAAAATGCAGTTATACCAACACCGCACTCCCGGCAAGAAATCTTATCCATCCTCGCCTTGTTAAACCAACCGCTAAAATAACGCCACGATGAAAAACTAGTGAAAGTAAGTGGAGTTGCTGTTTGGTTTTATCACGGGTTCTCCCCACGCAAGGGGAGGCCGGGGGCCACCTCGCTCTTCCCTCAGGCGCCACAGACAAAAGAGCGACAAACCGGGGGGGGAGGGGGGGGGGCGGA
>VXBL01003089.1:705670-725497 GCA_013400195.1 Aramus guarauna
GAGGGGGGGGGCGGAGTGGTGGTGCCCCCACACACACACCGACCGCGGGAAGAGGGGGGCTCCGGCCCCATTCCCCACACAGTTGTTCCTTTAACTGTGCCGAGTGCGACACGGGGATGAGTTTTTCTCTTCTTTCCAGGCACGCAGAGCCCCTGGAAAAATATCAGCAAGCGCAGGCCACACACAAAAGCCGCCTGTCCCTTCTCCGCCGTAGCCTGAGGCGATGCCGCCTCTCCCCACCCCCACAGCCGGACCCAACCGCCGCGGCCCGCCCGCTCCCCTCCGCCTACGCCGCACCGGGGACGGCGGCCGCCGCAGCTCCCTCCTTCCTTCCTTCCCTGCCCGGGGCGCTCGGAAATCGAGCTCGGCAGAAGCCTAAGGCCTAGTGAAGCAGGCGGAGACACAGGCCCCACAGGCAAGCGCGGCGCCCGCTCCCTTCCCCGGGAAGGGGGACAGAGCCCTCCCGCCCCCACCAGCACCCTGGAGGCCGGCCCCATTGTTCCCCGCACCCCCGAGCTCTCCGCTCCCCGTAGCCAAGCCCAGCAGCGGGGGACAGAGGAGACAGCGCACTCACCACACGGGCCGGGCTCCCCGCAGCGGCCACCAGCCCCCTCAGCTACAGCACACGGGGGCGGCCGCAGCGCCCTGCTCCTCCAGCATCTGCAGGCCCCAGGGCCTCCCCCCCACCGTCGCCTGCCGCCCCTCCGCCGCCACCGCCGCTGCAGCAGCGGCCATCTTGTGCGTCGGCTGCCTCCCTTCCCTGCACCGCCTCGCCGCCACTACCGCCCGCCCCTTCCTGCGCCCGGCCCCCCGGGCAGGCGGGGCGGGACTGGGAGAAAAAGCCGAGTCACGGCCTAGAGCGGCCGGAGGGTTCGGCGGGAGGAGGGACCGTGCTGCCAGGCGGGGGTGCTGTCACCTGCCGCGGGAGGGACGTCGTGAGTTTCTGTCAGGGGTGGGGGTGCTGCCTGCTGCCCTCCCTTGCCTTTAGGTGTACCTCGCTCTTGTACCTCACCTTCTCGTCGCCAGTAATAACTATGGGCGCAGCGAGGCTACGGGGTAGAGGTTGTAGCTCTTCGTACGCTGAGTGTAGCCTGAGGAGCCCTCTGCGCGTTCAGAGCTTCCCAAAGCCCCCAGCCCACCATTTTCTCTCCCTCAGTGCATATAGTGGAGGGGGGGAGGCGCTTGTATTCAAGTTACACTGTGGTTCCCCTCTTCCTCGCTGTAATTGCCTCATGCTAGCAAACATCAGAGTTTGGGAGTTGATTTAGTTTCTTATTCAGAGGGGAAAACCACAAATGAATACTGTTACCACTTAAGTGACCATGTAGGGCAAAGACCCTGTTGCTTTGCCCACCAGGCCCACGAGAAGGCATGGAGCTGAGCTTGCTGCTGGAGAAGGTGCCCCTGTAGCTTTCTTTGCAGCAGGATGTATTTAATTCATCCTCAGCCTCAACTAACACCTAACACCACAGGTAAGATTTGCCAAGCCTTCCTGTATCACACAGTATGTGAACTACAGTTGAGTTGCAGAAGGAATTGTAAAAGGAAGTTATAAAATGTCATGCGAGTATTGATGACTTGCTGTGTTTAGTTAGCACATACTGCCAGTTTTAAAATGCTTTGAGAACTAGTTATTTAACAGCAGGATATTTCAAGGTAGCATCCAATTGATTCCCATTTTATAAGAACACAAACTGTGGTGTAAAATACTAAGGAATTTGTCCAAATTTATTTCCAAATTTATCAATGCAAGCTGGGTTTGGTGGTTGCATCCTATTCCCCAGATATTTTGTCATGCACGTGCCCAGCTGGAGGCTCTGCAGGATTGATGCTGGTGTGAGGTCATTGTGCAGGATGCTGCATGTGGAATGACTACACTTCTAAACAATGTATAACCCTGTCAGGAGCATGCACTGTATTATCAGTTCAACATCTGAACTGCAGAGGACAACGTGACCTTGAGATACTATTAAAACAGCACAATGTCAGGTCGGAGGTAACCAGGCCCAGAGAGAACAACCTGCAAAAGGAAACTGGGTTGTGACATCCAGATAGAAACCTGGAAACAAATGAGAGAGCTGAATTCTGGACATGAGAGAAAGTTTACATAGGGAGAGTTTAATCTTCAGCTCCTCTTTCTGACTCTTGTATTGATTGCAGGCAGTCTTTCATGTTAACTTTACAAGAAATGCGGTGATAGTAGCTCAATATATTATTTTTCTCAGTTTTACCATAGAAATTGTCTCTATTAGTCTTTTCCACCAAAACAATTAAGCTTAATGCTTATCAAGGATTAGTGTTTGAATAAAATAATATTAAGAACAGCTAATAAGTGAATTTCTGAAAATGAGTTTCTTGCCATATTCACAGGTATTTGGGATTGTATGAACACGGAAGGCTAAGATCTTTACAAAGGCCACATTTAACTTACTATGAGTTACAAAAGAAATGTAAATTAGGAAGTTTATCATGGAAGTGTGAATCTTAAGCCTTATGGCTGGTTTATTGTTATTTCAATAACAATAGGAAAAGATTTAGAAGTCTACAAACAGAAATCTAAAACAATCAATGTTTGTAAGCATTGGAATCCTTAGTACTATAATTACACAATAAAATATCTGACTGAATGATTTAATTAAGAATATCATAGTTAGCCAGATTCAGAAGTCAGGGATGATGACAGATAAGTACATTATTATATTTTTATCATTATATTGGCATTGTAATACTTCCTACAATGCCCCAATGAAACATTAATACCACTTGTTCTTAATTACTGTATAAATTATGTAAGAGTCTTTGTCCTGAAGCGCAATCTTTCATATAGCCAATTGGCAAATTGCAGTATAGTTTGTTAAAAAAAAAAAATAAATATGTGAATCATTATACTCCTATCTAATTAGTCCTCCCTTTTGGAAATGAACTGCTAAGTAGTATCTCTGCATATTATTCAAGATCAATATAATTATCTTTTTCATCCTAATATTCTAATTTAAAACTGTACATACCACAGAAAATTTTCAATAGGCGTTTGCCATCTGCTGAAGATTCCTCTCCTAAATGTTACTCTAGAAATGTGAACCTTACTGAAGTTGTTAGTATCCTGCTCGAATGCAGAAGCCAGCACTAGGAGCTAAAATTCAGGTGTTCTCTGCAACCTTTGTTTAAAGTCGTTGAAACTAGAAATGATCAAGGCCTGAGGACATCCTCTTACTTCCTGGTTTGTAGCAGGTGATTGTACACAGTACATCATTCTGGTGGTGTGTTCAGTCTGGTTTTTCATGTGCCAATGTAGAGACTTCTGCCACTTTCTATGCTTGGTTCCTGTTTACAGTTCCTATATTGCTGAAATGTTTTCATTTTCAGGTAGCTTATGTTTTCCCTCAGCATTTAATTCTGTTACCACTTAGTAAATTCTGTTACCAGTGTTTACTTGCTAACAACAATTTTCAGTATTACAACATAGTTTACCACAGTACTGCATTGTTTAAATTTAAAGAAGAGGGATCTGAAATGACCTATGGTTGTTCTTAAGTAATATTGCAAGGAAGAGTACTTTAAATGACAAAACCCATTTTAGATCTCCATCAGAGTAACGCTTTTACAATGATTATTAATTATTCTGGATTTTAAAAGTTCAGAAATTTGTAGATGAGTTTAGGAAGTGATCCCACTAGATACCTAGATTATTTTTAATGTCTACTTTATCCAGTTATGCAGCATTTCTTCCTGCATGCCACACTGCTTTAGCATATGAAACACAAAGCAGTATTTGCTTTTAGGATTACTGTTTTCATATCTCATTTCAGCTTATTATTAAATCTGCTGTAATTTATCTCCAGTTATTCACATTGTTGTTTATTTTCTATCTGTAAAAACCCACAGGAATTAGTTTTGATTCTATAACGTATCATCTCAATTTTCCATTCCTTCTTTTTCTTTTTTTTCCTTCCAAAATGGGATAATGTGAAGGCACGGTTCTAGGATTTTACATTTGTGGCCACCCTAGTAAAGTTCTTCAGAGTATGCATTAGAAATGAGTCCCCATATTAGCCTGTATGGCTGAGAAGAAGAGGTAAAATTCCAATGTAACTGTCAAATGGTATCATCTCATGATTCAATTTTTATATTACTCTTTCCATATAAAACTGATATAAACCTGTGGTAACAGAGTAGCTGTCTTCAGAAAAAGAAAGACTTTTTGTTGTTGTTTAAATGAGTTGGCAATGTTTCGATTTGCTATTTTAGTTATTTGCGTGACCTGTAAAGCTGATAATAATGGAAAATTTCTCATTTTGAAACCTGTGATATCAGAATGAAAGGCAAGAATGAAATATTTTTCCAGCTGGCTGCAAGCATTTAAGAAAATGTCCTTGTTATTTCACACAGCCAAAATTCTTGCATGTAACAAAAAAGAAAATCCTTAGCACGTGCTTCTCTCTCAACCATTCAGTTTGCATGAGCAAATAATGCTATATAACCTACCAAAAATAATCAGATCTGTTTAAAAATTTGTAAAACTTTTTCCAGTTATTTGATGCTAAACATAATAGATTTGTAGAATATCAGTCAGTTAGTAACATCTGTGTTTTCAGGCTGCGAGGAATGCAAAAAATGTATATAAAGACATCCTATGGCTTCAGTTGCTGTGAAAAAAGGAGAAATGGTAAGGAAGGTGAGAAACTGCCCTTTGATTTCTCATTAGAAGTTTCACTTAACTGTCCCATCTCATTATCCTCCTTGTCCCACTGGCACTTAGGGATGCAGTGTGCTGACATAGTAGTATGTGCCACAGATTATCATGGTACTCCTTACTGCCTTTTTGTTTACATGTAATTACCTGGTTTGCTGTAATCCCAGAGCTTCCAGTGTCGTTCAGCAACATCTCTAAGCGTGACAAGAATTTTGAAGTACAAGAATGCAGACCCACTTTGAGGCTGTGAGAATATCAGAGATTTAATATTCACTGGGCAGGGCAGTCAGTCGCTACCACATACTTGTTGATCTGGTGCCCTCTGCTGAAGCAATCGTCTGTTTGGCTTCTGAATCCCCCCCTGGGGAGGGTCAAGAGCCTCTGCCAAGTGCCATATGCTGCCACCTCTTTATCTGCACTTTAGTTCCTTGATTTATTTCCTTTTCTATTCTATCTCAACAAAAAGCAGAAGTATGACCCTTTATTTCCTTTCCTTCCTCCAGTGGTACTTATGGTGAAATTTGTTTTTTTTCTCTTCCTTCATAACATTGTTGCATCACATTTTACAAGAGCCTTTTATTGAGCTTAGGAAAGTAACGTGTGAGTTGAGATGATAAAGAATTAAAAAAATTACATTTTATAAGAATTCCAGCTCAGGTGTGTATATAAAACTGAGAACTACCTAAATTAGCAATGTAATTTTTTTTTGTTTCTGGCAGGTTTCCTGTAAGAAAATGAAAGACAGATAGGGCAATACAGTCAGCACAGGTTTTCTACAGCAAGTCGGTGCCTTTGTTCAGCTGCATGTAAAACCACAGTCTTACTCTCACTTTGCAGGGGAAGTTAAATTGTAGAGGTTAAGCAACTTTTCGGGTTCATGTAGCAAACAGTGGCAAGATGAGGAGTAAACCCCACGGTCTGGTTTTCTGTTCCAACCACTACACCCTTTGCATCCTCCACACTTGTGCAAGTTACAGTAATTACATTATGACTAAACTGCTATCTGAGTAATTTTTCCAACCCAGTTTCCCAGGTAGAGGACTCTTACTACAAGTAAAAAGTGGGATTGGCTTATGTCTCTCTAGTCACATCAACTTTCTGCAGTAAAAGAAAACACTTTGATTGTTTCTAGGAGTTACTCTTGCTTAGTATCACCTGTAAAGACTCAAAGTTTTGTACTGGTTTGGTTTGAGAATATCTGATACAAGACTTGCCCAGTGCATCTTCCAACAAATGGGACTATCAGTTCCCACAGGAAAATAAAAGTAAAGGACCAACCTTAGCTAATCGTAAGATATGAATAACTGCATAAAGTAAGTTTAGGTGCTTTTATATTAGTGTGGATCTCAAATAGCTGCTGCTTTTTCAGATCTCAATTCTAGCAGTTTTTAAAAAGTATTGTTCAGCTAATTGCAGAGGGACACTTTTTTACATTTCATCCCTCAGTGGTTTTTGAGAAGAGATCTATAAATAAAAATCAGTTTTATAACATGTAGCTACAGTACATGCTTGATAAGCAGTTTACAAAAAGATTATTTTTGGTGGAAACTTGTCAGATTTAATTAGGTAAGCCGAGATTATTTTTCTGAGATCATAGCTGTATGGTGATTTCCTTTATTCTTTTACCAGATTCTACATATCTTGTCTACTTTGACAAGCAAATTTTCACACACGCAAAACCCTGCCTTTTTGCTAAGAATTTCCTCTCCCACTTTTAAATTTCTTTTCAGCACAGTATTCTTGGTTTCTTTTCTTTCATTACTGTACTGGTAATTGCTGGAATGGGGTGTAACAGCTTTTTCAGTTTCATCAGGAAACACAGAAATTTCTGAATTGTAAACATACAGTATAATTTGTTCCTGTTGTGTATGTTCATCTGCTTTTAGTAAATTGTCATCAGGAAATCCTTAATCATTAATCCTAACCTTGAAATTTCTTTTTTATTTAATGTTCCAACCATTAAATTTATTTTTTAACTTGGTTAAAAGGTTTTGTAAAAAAGAGTTACTATCTTTTATTGTTAATAAAATAAGAAGATGTTTTTCCAACTTGGTGGTTTGTTAGTTGAAGGCTATAGTAATCTGACATGTCATGTGATGCTGCCTACTCTTCTTTGATTCCCGCAGGTGAAGGAGGTGGCATTTACAGAAGAAGAAAAAAGAAATTCCCTGAAAGGAAACCAGTAAGTTGAACAAAAAATAGTAACTAATAGTGGAATTGCCTCTCATTACCAGACAGGAAGAGACAGTATTTGTGGATTGGCTAGTTAATGTTATTTTTCTGCATAAGCCACTGATAAAATTGCTAAAGAAACAACAGTGAAAGGATCACTGAAAGAATGTACTGTGAGCATAGGCATAGCTTACGTGAAAGGGGGGCAGGAGGTAACAGGGGGCCTGAGTGGTAATCGTGGCCCTGCGAGGGAGGGCAAAACCCCAGTTTGGGGCAGACATCTTCCCCCTGGTGATCTGTGCTGGGCCTGTGCCCTGCTCCTGGCTGCTGAGGGGGAAATGTCTTCCCTCGGGGGGCACTAAATCCTCCTGGGGGTAAGTGTACCCCTGAGGAGGTAACAGTGGTGAGGGGCCAGTTCTGGTTGAGCCCTGTGGGGCATGTGTTCCTGTGGGTTCCTGCCCACGGTGTCTGGGCCGGGGCAAGTGAGTCTGGGGGCAGATCAGGGGCTCCGGGGGGTCAAATGTGTGGGTAAAAAGGAGGGGTGATGCCCCTTCCTCAGTGGCAAGTAACACCCCAGTGGTAAATCACCCCCCAAGGGTAGATACACCCCCAAAGGGCAAATCTTCCCCCCAGGGGAAATGCCCTGTCCAGGGGCAGATATCCCCCCAGGGGCAGATCCCCACCCTGAGCTCTGTGTGGGGCAGCAGAGGGGGGTAAATGCCCCCTCCCCAGCCTGGGGGGTAGGCAGAGCCTGACCCCCAAGCAGGAGCCAGGGGCCACGGGGTGAACTGTCACTGCAGGGCTTGGGACCAAACTAGAGAAATTTAGAATAAACAGCGACTGTCAATAAATCCATTTGTAATAAATATAGAATAATTTACTAATAATGTTTAATAACTTACAAATACATTTATAACACTTTATAAACCCAAGCAATTTTCTAACAATAAATAACAATTTATAATACATTAGAGGAGTGCCTGGGTCTCTCACAGAGGGGCTGGGACCCCTGTTTCCCTTCTAGCTTTCCTAGAAGAGTCCCAGCCCCACCATGAAGACCACAGCCTGGATGAAAATAGCAGGGTGGTGGGGCCAGAGGGGACACGTGGCAGGGGCTGGGGACTCACTCACCCCTGTCCCCAACCCCTCTGAAGGGGCAGTGTGGCTGCAGGCTGAACATGGCTCCAGCCATGGCTGTGAAGAGATTTCTGGTGAATGAGACCTGGGGGGATGTGGGGGTCAGTGAGGGGACCCAAGCATGTGAAGACTGGGGCTCTTAATACAGCCCAGGAGCTTGGGCAGCCCCAGGTGTCCAGGGTGGTTCCCAGGAGAATCCAGGCTTGGTGGGGCCTCCCAGGGGAGACCTGGGTCTTGGGTGACTGGGGTGGTTCCTGGTGGGGGGGATTAAAAGACATACCGAATTTGTTGTGGGGATGGGGCCCCACAGATAGGGGCTTGCTCAAATCAGCCACACCAGTACATTCTCACATTAAAGGTGGTAACTTGCCCTTGATCTGACAATATCCATTGTGTACCAAAACCATAGCAGGTGCTGCACCACTGAGAGAGGCATACGTGAAAAAGGGAATACTAGTAGAATGTCAGTTACCTTGCAATACTTCAGTCCTGCCAATCAGAAAACCCAAACTGGGACCAGACAGCAAACAGGTTTGCCGGTTTGTGTGAGATCTTTGGTACCAGACCCTTCTACAACTATTACATTAATTCCAGCAAATGCTAAACGGTACTCTGTAATCAACTTATGCACCGCCTTTTTCAGTATACTGATCCATCCAGACCCTCAGTACCTTTTTGCATTTACTTGGGGAAAAATACAGCAGACATGGACAAGGCTTCCCCAGGGCTTCCCTGGGTACCCCACTATTTTTTCTAGAATTTTAGTAAAAGATTTGCAGGATGTTGTGTTTAAAAAATGGATCCATTTTGATACGATATGCTGCTGATTTTTTAATAACCAGTACCTCTAAGGAATCTTGTATAGCTGACATGTGGGCCTTCCTGTTTGCATCTAGCAGATGTGCTGTTCCTAGATCCCGATCTGGAACTACGTGTAGACGTGTCCTCGTATTATCTGAATGGCAACAAGGCTACAGGTCATTCCTGTGAATGAAGCAGTGGAGGCTTCACCGCTCAGTCTGAAGCTGAGTGCACAGGCAGCAGAATGGATTGTGTTAGCAAAGACTTGCCAGCCATCCAATGAAAAGGCTGTAAATATTTATACTGATTGTTGGTATGGACTTAGAGCGTGCTATGCCACTGGGCAGTTATGGAAGCAGTGTGGGTGTATAACTTTTATTGTGAGTAAAGTACTGAACTGTTAAAACCATACAATTGTCAAAGAAACTAGATATTGTTCATCAGCCAGCCCATGTGGGTGAAAGGACAAAAGAAGAAGTAGCAAATGGTTTAGCGGATGTCACAGCTGAACCCCAGCACGACTGCTGTACGAACCACTGGACTTACAAGCAGTGCAGCGGTCCAACCTGGTGTTGCCTGCTCCTGAAGAGATATATTTGACTGTTCCTGCTGAAGAAGCTGACTCTTGGAAAAGGAATGAAGCAACCAAAGACTTCCAGGGAATATGGAGAACAGGTATGGAAAACCTTCCTATTTTACCAAAGCAATACCTGATTCCCACAGCAAAAATGCATCATCACCCGGGGCATCTTGGGACTGCTGCACTAGCCCAGCAGGTGCTGAAGAATTGGTTTGCACCAGGAATTTATGCCACAGCCAAATAAATAGCCGTGTCTTGCACGCACTACCTTTAGCCTTAATAAATCTTAGCAAAGACCTCAACAAACAACTGTCTCCCTATGAAATGCTATTCGGAAGACCGATGAAACTCCCTGGAGCTGATGTATCTGCTCATGTAAGTTTATTAGCAGGAGATAAAACCATAACCTAGTAGATTTTATAAGTTCATAGATTATTAAAATGCAGTTGGGCCCAGGAACAGCTTATACAACCAGTACCTCTAGAAGGGGTTCTGTACCCCTTCAATCTAGGGAATTAGGTTGGAGTAAAAGTACACGAAAGGGTAACTTAACTCCTCAATGAGAGGGATCACGTTTGGTATCACTGACCTTTCTCAGCACTAAAGGTAGAAAGAAAATCGAGTTGGATCCACCACTCCCACCTGAAATCTGTGACCAGTCTTTGTAATTCTATATGATTATTAAACACTGAGCTGCAGCATAGCATAGCAAATTATTGCTTCTCAAGTTTTTGGAAGCTCTCTGTCACAGGAATCTACTATTTCTCATCAGACTGGAACTGCTTGGTTGCTCTTCATTTTTCAGCTTTTCTCTGAAGCCTGAAAGAGATCTGCGCTCTGTAAACTTTGAATCCCGTAAGCATTGCTGCTCAGCTGTCTGTTTAGGTATCAGATCTTACCAACAGCCAAGCTGTGGATGTTTTCCTCAGAAAACACTTTCTCACACAACTTCCAATTTTCTTATTCTTCAGAATTTGCAGATGAGGGGGTTGCTTTGAAGATCAGGGATTCTCGTAACAGATACACACACTGCTGATTAGAGACATGCTGACAATAGGAAAGGCTTCATTTCCCCCCTGCCTTTTGCACCATGTAAAGACAGACTTCCTTTCTTAGTTCTTACACCTTTGTAGGGTGTCCCTAATGAAGCCTGCCAGTTGCAGTTTACTGAAGCTTTGCTGACGTTAGGATTCAGAAGCAGTGTTTCAAGGCAGGTTTTAGGAACATCTTGCGTTTTTTTTTAAGAAGGTCAACACATCTGGATTTATGGACACTTGGCTCTAAGGGCAGAAGAGTATAGATGTAGCAACAGAAGAGTTCTAAATACCTAGATCAGAGAATGTGTGCAATACACATAATGTTTATGTGGGTATGGCCGTATGTTTATATATTTGTATGAATATGTATAGATACTTAGTGTATGTATATGAACATCAAAGCGCTTGGTGATGGGATGGTAGCATTTCCTGTCACACATTTTTGCACTTAGCTAATCTTGTTTCTGATAGCTAAAAGAAGATAAAGATCTTCTAACTCAGCAGCATGAAATGTAAGTATTGGAACTGTGTAAGTACCAGGAAAAAATTATTGTTGACCCTATAAAAGACTTTTTTTTTTTTTTTATAAAGAGCTATAATCACCTGAGCAACTCAAGCAGAGTGCAATTATAGTCTACATTAATTGACTGATACTTGATAGGCTACAGCATGTGAGTGAGTACCTCTGATGTGACGTTGTGCACTATGTGTAACGCATACAACAGTTATGCAAAATGTATTAGGAAAATTGATCTGAGTTCCCCACACTCTGTTTAATGGTTTGGTAATTTTGATACAGATTTAGACCCAATTATTGCTTTTTCATAATGCCATACACAAGCAAGGGAGAGAAAGATTAAAAGTCATAGTGATAAGACCTTTGTAAAAACATACATTGTCAAATGAATTTATATTACATACACAGTGAAGTGATAGCTTATGTGTCACAGCAGGTCTACGGAAGATCGATATAATCTTTATCAGCTTTTGCATGAAAATGACCTAATTTTTCTAGCCCCATTTCATATAAAAATTCTACCCTGAGATACTTAAAAGTGTAAAAATGACCCTTTCTCTCCGATTCTGCCGTCAAATCTGAGCTAAATGCTAATTAAATCATCAAATCCATGTTTCTCAGGAGGCAGCTTCCTTGGTACCTATTCTGTTCCACTCCCCCCCAAAAAAAAGAAGGGGTGCTCCTTTCACTCTACTGACCATTTGTCAACTGAGCTGACCCCCCAAATTAGCGATGCTGTTTGATGCCTGGCACTCACTGCAGATGTTACAGGGCAGGGCCAAGGCGGCCACAAACAGCCCAGTCACTCTTTCCTGACACACAGAAAGAACCAGCACAATGCTAATATGTCATTCATAGTTACACTTGGCTGAAAGCCAGTAAAAATTTAAATTTATTATGAGCAGTTTAAAAGTCAAAGAAAACCTTATTCCCATCAGGAAACTAACAGCTAGAAAAGTCTGAGCCTAGTGAGAGACGGGGACATTGTTTTTTATCACACAGACACAGGACATGTTGACAGGTAGCAAAAGGTTTTTTTATGCTGATGGTGTTACGCAGATGTCTTCAGCTATGCCTCGCAAACTACAGATCACAGCTCTAAAATGTGTGGCTACAAAGGGTTGCTGCTCTTTTTAAACATTTGGTATCTCAGCAGAAAGTATTTTGCACTTGTAATTAAAATTATATTATAGAGTTATCCATTTTTATACCACAGGAGTCCTTCTGGGTGTAGTTTTCAGATGGTTCTCAACTACTGAACTGTGTCTAATTCACAAAATTGTTATAATGCCTTTTATCATTCAAGCTATCTCATTCCCTTCTGTTGCTTCTCTGGATGAATGTTTTAGTAAGTTACACAAGTCTTTTGTCAGTAATTCCCCATAGATCTTTATACTTCTGTTTTTATGATATCTTAAATCTATAAGGTATTAATGTTCTAAAGAGTAATTGCATTGCTAAATGAATCATGCAAAAGTAACAAAGAAATTGAGCCCTAAATTTGTAAATCTGCAACACACAAAAAGATCATACTGAATCTCATTAGAATATAGCACTAATATGTAGGTATAACAAATAATTGTTTGATTTCTACAAGAAGAATGTTGGTAATTTTTAAAATCTTAGTAGACGTTCTCACTTTTAATTAAGATTTGTTTGTATGGCTATGCATTTATACACTATATCTCATTAAAGTGTCAAAATACTTTATAGTTGTTCATTAGGAATCCAGGACTGAATTCCATTCTGTCTCTGTTCTAAGTGACTGAGGGTAGTGTAGATCTCACTTTATTCTCTGTAAAATAGGATAATACTGTTTTTTTGACACAGCTAAAGAGGAAAGAAGTTGGAAATTCAGTCTATAGCTGTAACTTAGCACAAAGACCATGTCTTCATCTCAAAAAACCCTCTAGAAACAACATTTTCTGTGTGATTTCTCCCACTTCATAGTGCTGAAAATAAGCTATTGCTTCAGTTGCAACCATCATCAGATTCTTATCGATTTGTTCTGTCAGAAATAACTTGTAAACTCATTTCTGTACTATTGAACCACCAAATATGGGAAACAAACTACCCCATCGTAAAATAGATTATCTATTATGCGGACAGTGTGTTTATTTAGAGCTGTGTCATTGTTTAATTAGAATATTTGGAATGTACTGAACTTCTTTAATGCATTGAACTTAACTTCTCCACAGTGTGTATCTAGAAAGTCTCAATAAGTATTCAAAAAGTGAAATGCTTGCCATAAAGTTCAAGTATTGATTAATTACCTTTTGAAGGGAATTTGACTCCATTTTATCTCTGGCATATGGTATTTGGCACCAGCCCTATGATCTTAAGGGTATCAAACCTCCCTAGAGAAAAACCACTGCATGAGATATTCCTAAGTATTTCCTTCCAATGCTCTTAGTTCTAAAGCTGTAAGAAGTCACACACTTTTCTGGGTTTTAAAGCTTACTCCAGCAGTAAGATCAATATATTAGGCTGGTGTGCTCACATGTACTATAAAGTCCAGAGGCAAGGTCCCTGGGATAATGTTTAAGCTGCAGGAGAAAAAGACCACAGCAGGATCAGTTATAAACTCTCACTAAAGTTTCATTTTTATTTTGGAAATTTCTGATTTAACAAGGAGGCTACAAACATACCAGCAGTTGCTGGGACCATACAAGTTGCACACTAGTATGTTGTAAAATAGATGTGTAAATATGTTTTCCCAGCATTCCTGCCCCCAAATTTGGTGCTCTTATTCTGAACTGTATACTTTCTTCCTATTATTTATGGGGATAGGCTTAATTACCTCCTAAATAGGAATTCTTCTTGAAGCCTGTTTTCAGACCTCCCCAGACAGACCCAGTAGTTCCTAGTTTATGATGCAGACAGGTCTCTGGCAGGGGGAGATGCCTGTCCATGCCCAGGCTGGACGACCTTGGCTTTCCATTATCCTTCCGAGAAGGTTAAACAGAATTCCCTCTATCAAGACAAATATTTATATGGGAGCTCTGTAGAGGTCAGGTTGTGGAAATTAATACACGTGGACTTTATAGCTCCAATTAAGTGTGCAACTGGATTCCTTTATCACCATCTGTCCAGCAATATTACACTTCAGCTCCCCGTAGTGGATAATGCAGGAGAGGCCTGGCATTGATTTTTCTTTTTTTCTTGGTGAATTTTAAAAGAAGTGATTTTTCTTTTTCCTTTTTCTCAATGTATGGATGCTCTACATCTTCAGAATTTTTACTATACCTCACAGGATATTAAGGATATGAGGATTTAAGTATGCTAAAAAAAGAAAATTTCATTAAGCGTTTTAGCTTGAGAGTTCATTATACAGCAAAAAAATTATTTTCATTCTCAAACAGTCGGGCTGGTATGTGTATTCATTTCTCTTGTACATCTTATGTACAGGCTGCTTTCTTTACGCAAATTCTCATATTTTTCTTGGCTGCACATTCACGTGTCTTTGACTTTTCAGATGTCCAACTGAACTTCTTTCAGTCATACTTGAGTATGACTCAAGGTCAAGTTGTCCAGACTTCTGGTAGTTCTTTATGTTCTCCACAGAGATCCCTCTAATTGGAAGGAGGTGCCCCGAGGTGAGAATTGTTCCTCACCAAAAGCCTTTTTGAGCTCAGTGGAATGGAAGAATTATTTTGCTGCTCTTGTGTTTGACAGTCTTTTTCTGTGTTTCAATAAAGCAGTTGCATTTTTTGCAACACCAAATCGCTGTTGACTCATTTTCTATTTGTGAACTGCTATGCACCAAAACTTTGCTGTAAAGTAACTGCTTAGCCAGTTTGTCTCCAGCTTACATTTTTGCAGTCAGTTATTCCCAGCTATACATAATAGTTTCTCACCTTATTGAATTACATGCTGTTTACTTCAGATCTTTGTTCCAACTTGTCATGATTTGTTCAATTCTAATTATATCTTCCAAAATGCTTGCAGCTCTCACCTGAACAGGATATCCTCCACAAATATGATAAAATTATTCTCTGTCCTGTTACATCACATGAGCAGTTCAGGACTTGGGATGTAAACATCTGGAGATCTCACTTGCTACAAACTTCTTATTTGACTGTGAATCACTTGACACTGCTCCTGAGTGCCCTTTTCTAACCATTTCACAGAAATTTCATGTAGCCAGTGTTCCTCTTTCCTCCTTATGAGGGTATTAGATGATGTGTCGTCAGGAGCCTCAGTGAAGTCAAGATTCCGTGATTTGGTTTTGAGATGTTATTATTGGTTATTATTAATCTTCTCATCCAAGGCCTTACAAATAATTTGCTTGATAATTTGCTCCAGTATTTTGCCTCATCCAAAGTAAAGCTGACTGGCCTCTGATTCCCATCTTTTTTTTTTTTTGTTTGGTTTTGTTTGTTTGTTTGTGTTTTTTTGGGTGGTGGTTTTTTTGTTGTTTCCTTTTTCCTGGTCTCACAAAACCTTAGCTATCTTTTCTGAGTTCTTGAAGGTAACTGCTAGTAGCTTTGAGATTGCTTAGCCATTTTGCTAAATAGGTTGGCTGAGACTTACCTGGCACCTGACTTTTGTGAGCATCTTGAATAGACTTGTTTCTTTCCTTAATTTAGCTTGATCACTAGTTTTTATGTTGCTAATGTTAACCATGCAAGCCATCTGATTACAGCTGACATTTTTGAGAAGAACAAAGCAAAAAGAAAAAGAGGCTTTGGTCTTCCTCACCTGACTTGAGAATAGTTTCCTCACCCAGCTGACAGCAGGTCAGTTCTTCTGTGGTAATCTTTCACATGAGCTTTTTATTGTTATGCTCTATGTCTCTTTGATAGCTTTAGCTCATGTTCTATGTTAACCTTCTGGATTTTCCCCTATATATTACAACAATCTCTTTGTTGTAAAACTGGCAAGTTTTAATAATTTAACCTAGATTCTGCTTTTTTTCAAAAGGTGCAAGGCATTGAAATAGTTTAGATTGAGCCAGACTCCTCTCCTGCTAGCTTTCCTTCTCGTGATGGTCTGTTTGTGGCCTTCATGGTGATTCTATAGGAAATGGCAAACTCTCCAGAGCGTGCGTTTCCTTTGATTTGCTACAGTGAGGCTTGACTTACTTTCTTCAAGTCTGTTGATTTTCCTTCCCTTTGTGAAGAGTCACTAACTGACTGACCACCGTCACCCACAGTCTCCTGAGGAGGTATCTTGCTATTGCGAGTCTCGTTATCACCGGTTCCTATACTTTAGATTATTTTTTTCAAACTAAAGTACCATGCCCTTGGTCTTTTTCATTTGTGGGTTGCTAATGGGTCTTTGCTGTGACACTGTTCTTTTCCTTTTTGCCAGTATCCAAATATTTTCCCTAGCTCTGTACCTTATGTTCCTTTTCTCCTACCTCCACTTCCCGAACAAACTCTGCATTTCCATAACAATAACCAGTTACGACAATTTAGTCTTAATTTTGGTTATGAATATAATGACTTTCAGTTCCTCCTGTTTATTACCCACATTCTTTCATAAGCGTGCAGCATCTTGAGTACAATGCCAGGGAACCTTTTTTCTTACTAGTCCTCTATTGTAACACTCAGTAAAACAGTTCCCCTCGTCCCTCTTCATTTTTCTTTTTTCCCCTCCATGCTTTTGTGGTTTATCTGAACCCTGTGGTGTGGTAAGAACAACCTGAAGATAATTTAATTTACACCAGCTGCAGACAGCTAGGAAAGATACCTAACAGTAACGACAACAAACTGGGGACTGTCCTGAGGAGCGTGGTGTTCCCAGCCTTTGACAAGGTACAAGCGGCACCCACGCGGGGACGCCGGCTGTCCCAGGGTGGCTGGCTGTAGCCCGCTGGCTTTCACATAACGATGTTTTATTTAAGGCTGTGGTCTGACGTTCCTTAAGGTTTTTCCTGATCCACATCTGAAATGGAAAGCATACAGGCAAGCTGTATAAATGTTGTGGTTAATTTAAATGTAATTTGTTTCACACATATAAAAAAAAAAAAAAGAAACCAACAGGACAACCTTTCATTATTTAAACATACTTTATTTAAAAGAAACAATGCTGATATTTATTTAAACATACACATATTTACTGTTTAAACATTAAATATTTTTTGAACCATACAAAACTACAGTTGCTATCAAGCACAATCTACCGCTTAATGAGACTGGGGTACAAAGTCAAAAGGCAAACTTAAAAAGAATGTGTTGGGTTTTTTTGTTGTTGTTTTGGGTTTTGCTTTTTACAGAGTACCACCATTTGTAGGTCACTTCCACCGTTCTTCAGTTGCAGTCAAGACATGTGACGCGTTGAGACGTCAGCCTTTCCGCCAGCCGGACGCTTTTCAAGGCGCTCTCCAACGCGGGCACTCCCGTGACGCCACGCTCAACCTGCGGACCGGCCCCGCGCCTCGCCGGACAGCCGGCCCGGGCAGGACGGCAGCGCTCCCGCGGCCTAACGCGGGGCAGCTCACACCCGCCGCCGCTCGCACCCCGAGTTTCTCCCGGCCACCAGATTCACACACCACACACACCCACACTTCTCCCGCTCCGGCCTGGCCCGAGCGGCTCGCCCGCCCGGAGGGGGGTTGCGGTGCCGGCGGGTAATGGCCGGTCGCGCCCCGCCCGGCCCCGGCCGCCCTCGATGCAGGCGCTCGCGCTGTGTGGGAGCGGGAAAGGGGAGGGAGCGCTGCGCGCGCGCGCCCCCGCCCGGGAAGCGTCGTCGCTCCCTCAGGCGAACCGGCGGGGTTGGAGAAAGATGCCGGTCCGCCCCACCCGCCCCGTGTCACAGGGTGATAGTGCCCGGTGACCTGAGGTGGCTTCCTCCTTCGGCGGGCCCTGCCGGCACGGCCGTTGCCTCCGGGCCGGCTGCGCGGCCCCGGGAGCCGCCGGCTGCCGGCCCCAGCCCCCTGAGGGCCGTGGAGGAAGGAGGCACGAGGTGCGTGGCTGTTCGGGGAATGGTGCCGCTTCTTCGTGTTTTCTGTGTTTGTGTCGGGGAAGGGGGGGCGTTCCCTGTGCGCGGCTGGGCGCTGGGGCAATGCCGTCTGTGGAGGAGCGGAGCTGGAGGAAAGGGGGGGTTTTAAAAAATAAAGTTGTTTTCGTGGTGAGGGAAGGGAGAGGGTTGTGGAAGCGTTCATCTCCCTTCCTCCTCCTCCTCCTCCTTAGGAAAAGTGAAGTCACTTCCCAAGAGCCAAAACTAGCAAACTACTGTCCTAAATCTGTGCCGTCTGCATGGCTCAGGTTCGTCCACGTTTTATTTCTGTGGGGGTTTTGTTTGCTTGTTTGCTTTTGGTTTGGTGAGGTTTCTTTGTTTGTTTGTTTGTTTTTGAAGCCCCCATGTACAGTTAGGCCCTCCCTAACTGTGATCCGGTACAAAACCGCTAGTCTTTAGCTAGAGTACCTCAGACCCTGCAGCCACCACCTGGAGTGGGTCTGGCATTCTGAATGAGGCGGGCTGGCGAGTTTCTGAAGTGTGGCATGTACTTTGCTCTTGCTGTCGCTCTGTCAAAGCTCTGTTGTTAAGATTGCTTGGTTTTGATAGCGTTGTAAATAAATTATATCTTACAACATTTCATAGCTGCGTGCATGTATGCAATCCATTCTTTTGTGTAAGAGGGGGAAAAAAAAGATTTAAAGTGTCACTCTTCTTTAAAACAGAAGCAACAAATAAATAGCTTACTTAACTAAGTGTTGTGCTNTCTCTTCTCCGCTCCCCTGCGCAGAGAGCTGGTGGTGGAGGCAGGCGGAGGACGGGCTGGAGGCGGTGGCAAGAGCGGAGAGGACGGCTTGGCTGCCACCGGTGAGAGANAGTCTCACAACCGTGTCGGTGATTTTTCAACTAAAACTTTGGAGAAGGGCAGCTGTCCTTTCTGTCTTCAAAGAGAGATCTTGGTAATGTTACAGGCAATGTTTTCTTGTCCCTTTAAATTCAGGGAAGGTACTGTGGCTTTATTTGACTGAACCTGTGTGATAGAGGCCAAAATCCTGAGTGCCCGTCAGAACCACTCATGCTCCAGATCTTACGAAGCTCTACTAGGGGTGTAAGATAAGTTCTGCAAGTTATGCCTGTGTCTGAGTTTTAAGTAGGGTTGTAGCCAATATGGTTTGTTTATGGGGGTTGTGTAGTATGAATGAGACTAATTAAGAGGTTAGTTTGCTGTTTAAACTTGAAGGGGATAGAAACATAGTTACACACAGTATGTGGAAATTGACTCTAGTGTTGTAAGAACTGAAGCTGAATTGGAGCATTATTGGAAGTACTCTGCAGCGTTTTCTTCAAGGTTGTTACAGTGAAATGGATTGCTTGGTTAAAAATAGCATTCAGTCCTTTAAAAAGTGATTCACGGATTAAGATCTGGTAATGTTAGTAAGGGGATTGCAAAAAGACTCAGGGCTTTCTGTGGAAACTGAGTTCCTGGTGCATACTCCCTAGCAATTGAAGACGATCTTGAGTTCTGGCTGCTCCTTCCCTCGCGTCATCAGTGGGACTTCCACAGCCAGAAGTAAGTTAAGAGAACTAATCTGGTCAAAAAGTAGTACTTTTATTTCTTTTTTTTTTCCTCCCCAAGTTACTTTTTGGTTAGGACAACTTCCTGAACCAGCTCACTTCCCTGGTCAAACGGCCATTGTCTCAATCCAGAGGAGGAAGAAGCATGTTAGTAGGGAGGAGGGCATAACTGCAGTCCTGATAGTCACGTAAGTTGCGATAGGTGATGTGCTTCGCTGGGCTATGTTTTTATGGTCATTAAGTGAATATAAGCAGACACTGCTGCTAGAAGAAGCTACCCTGTGTTTTTATTTGGCTTATGCTACTTGTGATGAGGGTAGGAAATGATAGTAAGGGTGGAACTCTTATTTTTGTATCAGTATTGGCTTACATTGATTATGAAGCCATGGTGGCATTTGTCTTTTTTTTTTTT
>VXBL01003089.1:726856-754270 GCA_013400195.1 Aramus guarauna
TTTTTTGATCAAGTAAGCTTAAAAGTGCAAAATTGTTCTCATGCTGAAAACTTATGTTCGCTAGTTGTGGAGGAAGAACAGTGCTACAAAGGGAAGAAGGTCTAAGGGCAAGCAGATGAGAGATGTTTACATTTTTCTGTACCGCACTGAATGCATGCTTACTATACGTACAGGACAACTGAATTTTTTAAACATATGATTGAAAGTAATAAACTTGATGCAAAAATTGCTGAATGAAAGTTTATGATATAGAATCATAGCCAGATGAAATAATAAATTCATGAGGTAGAATCACTTAGGTTGGAAGGGGCTTCTGGAGGTCATCTAATCCAACTGCCTGCTTAAATTAAAGCAAGAGCAATTAGGAAAGGTTGTTGCAGCCCTTAACACCTTTCTGGGTAACCTGTCTCCACATGTGACTACCCTCATAGTGATTTCTCCCATCTTTAAGATAATTGGAATTTACTTTCCAACTTATGTCTGTTGCCTTTTGTCCTGTTGCTGTGCACCATCCAGAGGAGTCCAATTCTGTCTTTTCTGCACCCGCCCATTAGATAGGTGACAGCGATAAGGTTTCCTCTGAGCTTTTTCTTTTCCAGAAAGAAAACTGCTGGCTCATTTTGGAAGTTGAACCATTTTAAAAGAGTAGTGTGGGTCGTTTGTTTCATGCAACCACTCATTTGTTACCTTTTGAGTTTTTTATTTCTCAGTTATTCAAGAAAAATAAGGATGGGAGGTTTTCAGTTATGTCTGTGCAAATGGTTTGAAACAAAGTTTTCAGTTGGTTTAAACCCTCTGCATGTGCTTGATGTTGCCTGCAGTTTCTTAACTGGTTTTAAGTGTTGTGATTTGTGCTGATGTACTTTTGTTGTACTTAGCGCTACCAAGATAAAGCCTTGATTATAGGCTCAGGTATGTCAGTTACGGGTTTAGATTCTCTGTCTGAATAGGTCTTTGGTATCTGTTTGGACTAGAAATATGGTTTTTAGCATGGTTGGGAGTTTTGAGTGGAGTTACCTTTTTATGCAAAATGATGCTCAATAGCCACTGTGGTTAATGGTAAAATTGCAGTCTGCACATTTGCGTTTTGAATGTTCTCTTTCATTTTACATTAGGCTGCTGGCAAACTCTTAACTAGTGAAGCTCATTACTAATGATGGTGGACAACTCCCTGGCTTAATTTCTCAAATTCTTAGTATCTCCCAAATGATTTCTAAATAGGAAAGAAAAGATCAAAGGGCAGAAAAAAGAAAAGTGAAAGGTATTTTTCAGAACCAGTAAATTGTCAGTTAGAACAGGATTTCCAACAGTGACTTAATCTCAGAGTGGATGTTGAAGGCCATTTGCTAAGTGGCTGAGTGTGATTTCCATGTTACTGTTGGGCTTGGAAGTGAAGTAACTTGCTCAGCATCATTTAGTAAGTCAGCAACAGGCATGAGGAGTGGAATGGACGTGAGTGTAAGTGACAACAAAGTCCTTTCTCAGTACTTCCTAGAAGACTCGTGTAGTAGATGGTAATCCTTTTAATGTAATGAGTGAGTTTTGAGTAACTTACTGTTCATGACCAATCCCTGGTCTTTTCTTGCAGGCAAATACAGTTGTCAGAATGTCTTTTTTTTTTTTAATTTTATTCTTTCCTTACCAAAACTTCTATATGGCAAGTTTTGTATTGCAAGATGTGAAGGTGTACATTTCCAGAAGACAGTTATTTATGAGTTGTGGAATAGTCTTGAAGTTATACTTCTTGTCAGTGATAAACAGATCTTAAACCTCCATACTTTCAGGGTGCTGAATGAAGTTAAGTAGCTGTACGTTCAGTTCAAGTACAGCTGACCTTTCTGATTAGGTCATGTCTGTTATATGCACTTTAAGACACATGACTAGATTTTTTTTGGGGTAGGAAGCATATTCCAGATGCTGATCTGTTGCAGTTGTCCCTGTATTTGATAGGCTAACTGTATTTTTTGTTTTGGAAAGAAAAAGAGTGAGAGTTAAGGCTTTTTCCAAGAATCTTATTCTAAGGTTTGACTCTTCAGTATGAACAAATTGCTAGTTAATTTTGGTAATCTTCATTACTATTTGGGAAATAGGTCCTTTATTGTAAGGTTTCTACCTTAACTAGAAGTGCACCAGCACCTTCTCCCCAGCAATGTTTTATTTAAAAAGTAGTCACATTGAAATACACTGCTTTTCTATTCAGTGCAATTACTTGTGTCGTATTGCGGCCTTACAGTGGTATAATAGTGGCATGTTTCCAGCTATTTTTGGATGTTTTTATTATAAATTCTATAGCAATATTCACTTTCTGAAACTTCACCAGTGTAAACCAGTTACAAGTAATTAAATTTAGATCTTTTGACTTGATTACTGCACTTCGCAGAGATCTGGACTCTTCTTATCAACTATTTCAGCATAATAAGTAAGATGGTTCTCATTTGTGGCTTCTATTGTGTATGCAAACTATTATTGTGTTTTTTCTGAAATTAGACAAAATGATTTTGCTGAGTTCCACAAATTTGTTCCAATACACATATCTGTGCATTATGTACACATATTGTGTACACATCTATATTTCTAACAAATATGTTAAAATAAATTATATGTTATTTTTTTTCTCTTCACTCTCCAACTCTTTAGTCACTTCCCAAAGTTGTAACTTAGGATGGAAGGCTCTGCTATGCCTTTTCAGTTCTCAGGTCTTTGCAGGCAAATCAGTGTGAAAATAAAATGCAAATAATCTAATGCATTGTCTTTATGTGCATGTATTTAGATACAAACTACAAGATCCAGAATTGTAATTTAGAAGTAGGTGGAGAAATTCTTTAACTGGCTAAACTTTTAAAATAAGCTTGCAAAAATAGTTTGGAGGTTTTTTCATTTGTACTTAAATAAGATACAGTATATTTCCCTCTATTAAGAGTTTGAATGCTGCAAACTGATACTTTTCTTTCATAGGAGCCTGATTTTTTTTTTTTTTTCTAGATGTTTGTGAGAAACAAAGACTAGATTATGTGATTTGGACTGAGCCATCTGAAAGGCACACGGCAGAAAAAGGATTTTTTTTTTTTGATGCTGTGAACCCTTTGTTTTATTTTGTTCTACTGGTATATACTTTCATAGTTTCCTGTTATTTTGAAGTGAACTCTCCAAGTAACTTTTTGGTGGCAGTACTGCATAAGCAATAGCTGTCCCTAGTCCTAGCTGCTTATTTTTGTCTGTATTCTGTGCGTTTTTTTGTGCTAACATAGATGCTTGCGTAGTCAAGTGTTGAACTGGCTGAAGAAATGCTCTAATCCTCCTCGTTTTCTCTGGGGTTAGTTGTCAGTCACTTAAGCTGTCCAGTCTCGTTCAGTGCGTGACTGCCTGGAATACTTGTGCAATCTTAGCAGAGAAGGTAGGAAATGTTGCAGCTTCTTTTCACAATTCTTTGCCTCTTGCATCTTCAAGATATTACTGAAATATCTGTAGCTTGTAAGTATCAATGTTTTCAGCTTGAATTTAAATGCTTGTGAGTGTTTGAGTGGAAACCAGCAATGGAGTTGAAAAAGAACTTTTTGTTTGTGCCAGCAGTTGGTCTGGGAGTAAAACTTGAATTGGAACTCAGATCAGGTAGCACAGTGAAGACGAGCCCTTAGAGATATTAGTCCTTTCTGTTCATGTAGACAGTTTGCGTTTGCTTATAGGAGTACACTTATGTCATAACAAGGTATTTTTATCTGTTATACTTGATTCTAATTGTTAATACTTGAATAATTAGTGTTGGTAGTATAAACTTCCAAAAAATTGGGAACTGCTAGCTAGAAATCTTGGAGATAAGCGTTCAGTTATTTTGAGGAAACAAGAGTAAGGAATGAAGGTGACTAAAGGGCTCAGTAGCAAACTCAAAAACTGATTTTTACATTGTTTTCAGTGTTAATTGTTACTGTTGATTGCTGCAGGGATGCGTAAAACCTGTGAGAGTAGGGGGAAAGAGTTGATCAAAATGTCCAAGAAAATACTTTGTCAAGCCCTGAAAGAGTAACGTGAAGTTGGAAGATCCCCATAGTTGTTGTGACTGGTAATTCGCCTTTGACTGTTATAACTTCCCTTTTATGATTCTTCTTTTCTTTCATCATATTGAGACATCAGAAAGTGAGACTGACTATAAAGGGCTCAGAATGAAGTGCAGTTTAATATCTAGCTTTTGACACTAGCCAGAGAAATAAAGGGTGTAATAAGACAAACACAAGTGATCCTTGTTCCAGCAGACTCTCCCAGTTTATCTCCTTGGCCTCTGTGAGTCTGTTTTTTATTCTTTCTGGTAGTAGGTGAAACTCCTTATTGTGGAGTATGGAAAAAGTGCCTGCATTATTCTGTACCTTTCCCAGAAAATTCATGTGAGGTGCCATAATAAGATGACGTTCCTACACTGTGCATATGTGCGGTTAGTATCATCTGTTTCGCTGGGGCTTCTGAACAGCTGACTATTGATTTTGCATGGATAGGGCTTGGAAGCTTTGGGCTTGTTGAAAACTCAGCTTCGACTTGGATGTGTGGTGGAATGCTGGTGCTCATCTAGGTTTCACTTCGTGTTTTGGGTTTGTATTCCTTGTATTGTAAATGGTTTACTTCTTCCATGGGTTTTTCCCTGGAGGTGTCAGCGTTACCCATTCTAACGCTTTGGCTCTGAGGTTGTTTGGGGTAGCCCTCCTTTGTTAGCTGCAATCTCTCCACTGTGTGTTTGTCGTTTTGCTAGCTTGTACTGTGTTTAGGGACCTCAGAACTTAACACTCTGGACGCCAAGGAAGTATGCTGAAAATACTGTTCTGAAAGGGTATGATTATATATCTCCTTAATAGAATGTGACCTTTTGTACTTTGTCACGTTTCTATGAATTTTATATTTTAGATTAGCTGCCTGTAACTTCCTCCCTTTGTTACTGGAAGTAAACAAATGTTTTGTGGAAGTATTTAGTATGTAAACACTGAGAGTAAGCTTTCATACCTGCATTTAATGACAACCATGTATCACTAGTGTTGCAACCAATAGTAAAGCATGCTTATATTTGGGAAGGTATCTTAAACTTTGAGAGATGAAGACTGTGAGTTAAAAAAAAGGAAAAAGGCATAGCAATTGCAGATACAGCCTTTTGGCTTCTCAGGATTTCTTGTTTTATGCAAGCAGGTAAATTTATCAAATTAGAAATATGATATAACACAATTCAAGCTACTCTGGATAGCCTACCTCAACAGACAAATACTGGCTTTGTGGTTGTTGGGTAATGTTAGACAAGATGATTGCATCAAAGATCATCTGGTTCCAACCCCCCTGCCATGGGCAGAGACATAGTTGATGTCATAGAGTTCTGTCATAGCTTTTTGCAAGATTCTTGCAGTTACACTTGGTGATGATATGAGCAACTGTATTATATTCTTTTAAGTAGCTTTTCCGCAATGAGAGCTTATTCTGTGATTTTTGTAGACTGGTCTAGATTAGCCTGAAGCTTATACCAAATATAATCAATGAGAGTAATTCAGTTTAACAAACAAGGTGCATAAGATCTAGATAATGGTGATCTGGCAAAGAGGTTAAGTTAATTAAAAAAAAAATTTTTTTTTTGAGCTGTTTTTCTTCGAGGCTAGTGATAGTTTTACCATAAGAAGGATCTAAAAAATCTTTTTGTCATGATTCTTCCTTTAGGTCAGGTAAACTTTTTGTCAGAATTATAACATATTCTTAATAGTTAATTAACTGAATCAACAGGCTTTTGTATAGGGGTTAGTTGATTTTTTTCATACTACCTTTCCAAGCAGTAGTTCTTCCTTGAATTACAGAATAGATTTGGAATAATTTGATTAGAGAAGTGATTGCACAGAGAAATCTTCTCAAAGAACACATTGTCATAAAAAAAAGGAAAAAGTTCTGTTTCAGTTAAGGAAGATACATATTATTCTTTGGCATGTGTCTTTCAGAAATGTTCATATGCGCATCTCATACCAGTTCCTAGAAGAGTTTAGGTACTCTGGAAAACTTTGAGTGATCTTCATGTTGAGGCCAAACCTTGGTTTTTTCCTCTTGATCAATGACATGAGTAAGTTGTTTTGATTCTTCAGACTTTAAATGGGAAAAAGGCAGAAACTGAAGGAAAGCCTTTTATTTTTTATTCTAATGTGATAAGGTGGGATAGAGTGGTGTGTTTTAGTACTCAGTATATCTGATTGCATCCCAGCCTATTCTTACCAATGGAAGATTATTTTTCTATTAAGGAAACAGTTTTATTGTCTTTTATGAATTTCCGTTCTCCGTTTTTCTAAAACCTATCAAGGCGTTTGAAATTAGCAATAGAGCTGCGTCGCAGAATATATTTATGAAAACTTGCCCTAGGAATGTGGAATGCCAGCAGATTAGTGCTGGCATGCAGAGGGTGTTAAGAATTCACTGGTCAAATAAAAATTAGAGTGCTGGTTGAACCACTATACTTCATCGTGCATAGGACTAAGAGAGACTGTAGTTACAAAGAGGGTCATTTAGTGTGGCTTTTAATTGTCATACACACCTTGCTATATTTCTGAATTTCAAACAGCTATCTTAACTTTCCTGAGGTTTCACTCTCAGTTAATCTTGGTCTTTAAAATAGCTGTGATCTCTCTCTCCATCTTTTCATGTTATATCTAAAGATTCAAATTTTCAAGTGACAATTTAAGATCTTAGCTTGGATCCTAAAGGATTTTAAGTGCATAATGTATGTGGAAGTATTTATTTTTAACACAAGGCTTGGTTTTGTTTTATATTATAAAGGAAATATTTTCCTTCTGTATAAATTTTTGAGTGCACTGTTGAAACTGGACAGTTTTGATATTGATTTGATAAAATTAAAAAAAATAACTAAAGAAAAAGATTAGAAGAGAGAGGGCATGAAGCATCATCTAGTCCATCCCACATCACAGTGCTGGACTGACTGCAGTTTATTGTTTTTTGAGAAATATGATGAGAAATAGCAATCTTACTGTCTGTGGTCTGCAATATAAAGGTAGCTTTTGTGGTTAAGAACAAAGCATTGTGATTTCAAGTTAAATCTGCAAAACCTAATATTCCCAAAATGCATGTTGCAAATCTCAAGATAACAATTGTAATTTATACTTCTGGCTTTGAGGAACAAGGATTTTACTAACTCTGAAGGTAGTCGGAGCCAGGCAATGAATCAGGATTTCTTGTGTGTTTCACTGGTGTCGGAAGTGACACTTTATAAGGCATTTGTTTGGCAAGGAGAGAGACCGGCACCCTGGATCACTACTGCATTGTATCATGCTGCTGTTCCATATGGTCTCTTTTGCTTTACATTATGTCATTCGTACTGGAAATAATAGCTTGTGGAGAAAATACCTGGTTGAAATGTTCAATATATTTAATGTAGAGAGGTTGTTCCATTGACTAAAGTAGACCAACATTGTTATTTTTACTATTAAGGAATAAACCATGAAATAATCTCTTTAAAACAATGATTGCCTTATACTACTGCTTTTCTCTGGAATATAGGTCGTTATATTTTTGAGTGGCCATAAAGTTCAGTAAATTGGCTGGTGCTCTGTTTCAATTAGAATGCTGCCTGCAAGCATCAAATAGCAATGAAAAAAAAAAAAAAAAAAAGAAACCCCCAGTTTGTCAAGCTTGAGCTATGAAAAATTGGATACTCTTTGTTGCTACTTTATATTTTCCAAAGTTAAACATTAATTACTGGCTCAAGAAGCTGAAGTGTTAGTGTTTAGTTGATGTCAGGGAAACAGTGTGAAGGTGTACTAGAGTTGCTTTATTTGCATTGTTTGCTTTATCCTTGAGGCAAAATGAGTTACAGCGCTTAAGCTAGTTGTTTGAAATTCTGGTAGGCTACCGAGTAAACCTGTTTGCCAGAGCTTGATGTGGAAGTGTGACTTTTTTAATAAGATAAACGCAAAGACTGATAATATCTCTAGAGTAGCAGAAGCCTTCTTATTTCTAAATTGTTCTTTTTGGAAGGGGATAGGGAGGAGAGATTTTTTTCTTTTAATTGGCAGAAAATAAAATGTATTTCCTTAAAGCGGTTAAACACTAATTGGATTAGCGAGCATTGATGATATTTGTAAACAGCATGGGAGGTTATCTTTGTAGCTAGCAGCTTGCCTGCTATTCTTTTAGTTATCTGGGCTCATAGTTCCTCTGGTATTCATGATGCTTCTTCCACCTAATAGGTAAATGTTAGGGGTTCAGATCAGTGAGTTTGTTTTGGTTTTAAACTTGCTTCTCATATTCCTTGATGGCTTTGACTTGCAGTGATTGATGATCTCTGGCTGTAAATGTCAGCCACTTCCTTGCCTGAGTCATGCTCCACTTAAGTACCAACCCTCTAGAAGGGTTCTTCACCCTCATGATCTTCAAGTTAAGACAACTAAACCCAGTATTTTTCCCTGAGCAACTCCAAACTATGAATCTCTTTGTAATGTTTAAGTGGTTCAGTGGTTTATGCGTAATCCAGAGATTCAAGTCAGGAAAGCAATTTCTCTCCTTTATAATAAATGTCTCAGTATTCATAGTGAGATGTGTTTTAAAAAGTGCTGGTTAGAATTTGAGATGTGGATGTAGTATGTTTTTGAAGGAGAACAGACATTTTCTTGTTTATGTAGTTTTCTTTTGATTCTGTTTTCCTTAAATTGTTATTCCTTGGCTGTAAGATTGACATGTAAAAACAGTCTGTATCTAGGCACCCAGTACAACAATTAAAAACAGTTTGCCATCCATGAACAGAGTAATTATGTGCTGTTGCCTACATAGTAGTTGTTTGCTTTCACAGAGGAGACAGTGTTGCCAAAATAAGCTATGTGGTTACTTTCTAGTTGTGGGGGTTTTTGGTTTATTTTAGTTTGGGTTTTTTTTTTTTTGTTGTTTTTGTTTTTTTTTTTTTTTAAAGACTTTTGTTCTTAATATTGCTTTCATGGATATTAGAAGAATCTGTATATACATATATGTATTTTAAAATGTATTGATACAGCAGTTGTCTCTCTGTATTAGGTTGATTTTAATCTTGCGAAACAGTATCAGCATGCCAAGTAAATGCTTTTTTGTTTGTTTCACTGCCAGAGATGAGACAGTGGGAAACAATTTATGGGTAATAAAACAGTAGTTAGTATGAACACAGAGACTTAGCTTCTTATATAAAGATTATACAAAGAGAAGTTGAGATTAAGGATAAAATTATAGTGCTGCTGTTGTCAGTGAAATTTGAACAAATTGATTTTTTGAAACCTGGGATTTTCTTCTGCGTATGTGTCCACGTAATAGAGATGAAAGGGTTTTGAGGACGATGTTAACTGTACTGCTTCAGCTTACAATATAATATGGAATTTTATAGGGTTGTTTAGTATTTGAGTGAAAAAGCATTGAAAAGCTAAAGCTTTGCATATTTGAAGCATTTGCTAGCTTTCTGGGGAAGATATGCCTCTTACTAAAGTTAGCAAGCTCATGAGGTGAGAACTACAGTCACATATAGTTTTGACACATTTCTTAAAAGTAAGGTGCTGTGGTTGAGGCTGTCAGCTGTATGTGTATAACTGACAGTGTCTGTCCAGTTTCCAGTTCCCTAAGCACAAGTTAGAATGGAACCACATCACTTCAGTCACCTAGAAATCTGAGCCACAGAGCATCTGTGATTTCAAGTTCAGTTAGCTTATTGCTCTTTTTGCTGTCATACATTGTGTTGTGTGGCTCAAAAAAGGGAATAAACCACGGTTTTCAGTGTACACGTGTACTTCAGACATCTGTTAGCAGAAGGTGAATCTCCGCGTAGCTGTATTGCACCTTCCTCTTCAGAAAGCTCCCAGGGATTTCCTTGAGGAACCTTAGTTCTGAAATAGATAGAACTTACTTACGAGTATCTTGTTTGGGGGTTGAGATCATCAGGCAAACTCTAACTTTAATACAAGACTCAGTGATGTTTGTCTGGTAAAAGAAACTATGAATTAGCCTGCCATTGATTCTTGTCTTTCAAGAAGGCAGAAAGCTTCCTTTTAAAACACGTGTCTTGTTGGTTACTGAAAATAGGTACATCCACATTTATATTGCTTTTCTGTTGTCTTTTCCTTTTATTACAAAGCTCTACATTTTGTTATTTTTTGTTGATTTTGATAGTTATACTGATGAAACAAAATTAAAAGAAAATTCCACCTAACCCCTGCCAGCCAACAGTGAACTTGAGCAGTAACTGAGATGTTTGTTGAACACAAACTGGAAGTAAAGCCAAAAATGCCTGGTAACTGCTTCAGAAGACTGGTTCATGTAAAAATTGGTATTACTACTGGGGACCAGTTTGATGAGGAATTTTTTGAATCTAATCAGGTCTGCAAAGCAGCTGCCTTCTGGAAAGTCAGTGGCCCTACCTTTGATTCTTTTTCCCCTGTGACAGTGACTGTGTGTTGCCAGCAGTGCCCTGCCTTGAGCTACTCTGCCCAGCAATGCCATGGACATACACCACTACCTAGGTATTTGTCTTTCTGTATGTGATGTGTTTTTTGCAAGTTTGGGTTCAGTACGTAATACATGGAAGAGTTAGGGAGGGAAGGAATTAGGAGCATCTCTGTTCTGTATCTCTGATTCAGTGCTGAACCCACCTGGTTCTTCCAGGATCGCTGTTCTTCAGCTTCTCTTGCACTTCAGCCACTTAGGCTACTTTAGAAAGGGAGCTGCAGTGAACCTGAGATGTCTTTCTGGAATGAAGTGGGGATGCTGCTAGGTTTGGACCTCCTAAAGCATAGTACTGCACGTATGTGTAGTAAGTTCTGGTCTCTGGCCCAAAAGCACCTATATTCCAAGTAGTACGGCTTAGATTTTATCCAGGACTTTGTATAAGCAAAATGCTAGCAACTGAAGTACAGCAGAGAGATGAAGTGACTTGACTAAAACTACAAAATTAAAGAGAGAGAAAAAAAAAAAGCAACAGCTTTTCTTCAGTCATTGTAGTATCACTACAATTTAAGATATTCTTCAGAGCAAAATCCACTGCCGCAAACACCCTCCCCCCCCCTTTTTAAAGCTAGGTAAGTCTGTTTAATTACTTTATATCTCCAGAATCCTTTGGCCTCAAAATCTGTTTGTCAGAAAGCCCTTTCTGAAATTGATACTTTTTAAAACTTTAATCCTTTCATCATAAGCGGCTTTATTTAGCTAAGTTTAGGAAAACTTCCTCTTGTGTATTTGTTGCTGGGTTTCTGAATTTTTTTTTTCCTGTGTGGTATTGTTCATCAAAGTGTGGAGGAAAAATTATCTTCTCTATAGAAGATAAGAGCATGACTGTTCAAGATGCTTCTTTTTGTAGAACTTCCTTGTGGCAGTAGTACATACTTGCCTGTATTTCTTACTGTGAAAAGAACTTTCAAAGCACAATTTGTTGTCATCTTTCTGAAGGCGTTGTTGGAAGAGCAGTTCTGACTCTTGGCTCTGGTGGTCTAGGAAGTTACCATCTGGTCTGAGGTTTTAATCCTTGGAGCTGTGTTGGCAGAACAGAAAGTGTATTCCCACCTTGGCCACATTTGTTCATTTGGAACTAAACTGCACAAGCAGCTTAAACTCAGCCACTGGAGTTTGTGCAGAAGTAGCTGAAGTGCATCATGGTTGCTGCCTTTCCTGTCCCCAACTGTCAGCTCCTCTCTGCTGGTTGCTGCCCTCCTGATAACTTTAAACTGATAAAGCAAATGCTAAACCACTTTCATCAGTATTCTGAGACAGCATTCAGCTCCAGGACTGTCTGCTGCTAACTTCAGGGAAGAAACTTAGCATGGTCGTAGATTGTACAACTGTCTGCATGTTCTGACTAATGCAATCAAGAATAAATTCTTACATTCTTAACTTTCCACTTTTCATCACAAAGGACAATCAGACTTATTTATGACTTTATTAGTAGGAGTCTGTTCCTAGATTTTGTATGTGTCTAATAGGTGATGCTGTCATTTGTTCTTTAGCTTTTGTAGGAAAAAGGGGAGTTCAAACGTATAACTCATTGCTGAGTAAAAAAGGAGTAAGTCCTCAATAGGACTAAAGCTAATGACAAAAGGGAAATGACATAGCTGTCTACTGACTGGAGGTGACTGGGAAGTCCAGAATGCACGAGTCTCTTTTCTTGTTGCTAAAGAATAAAAAAAAACCCAAACACAACACTTCAGATGTTCTACTCCTTCCCTTCCCCAAATAGCCTTAATACCTGATTCTTTCAAAGAGATTTTTATTGTTTTTACTGCTTTTCCTCAAAAGTACTTAGCTGAAGTATTAGATCATTTGCCTTTATAATGTCAAAACTAGAAACTTTTTCCCTCTAAGTAGCTTACTACTTAAGATAGTATAAATCTCAATAATCTTCACGAGACTCACAGTTATATTCTTAAATTAGGACATGAACTTTATTCAAGTTGTTTAATTTGAAAAATGACTTGCTCATGATTGTTGGTACTTAGTTTGTCTCTGGTATTAAAAACTATTTTTGATCAAATACAGATCATAAAATACTATGTATAAAGCTTTTGCTTTCTAAATAGCATGTGACTAGAATGGAGGAGGAAATGAACAGTCTGTTTGCTGTGAGATTTTAATTTTTAGTACATGTATTTTCCATGAATGATCAATAGAGCACTGCTATTTATTTGTCATATGGCAGATTCTCTAGCACGGACATCAGGAGGTTGTCTTAGCAGAAGACCTGAGTGGTTTGTAGACTTGTTCTTGTAACTGTTCTTGTGTGAGCTGAAGAGTGTAGAACTGCTTTCTTCTGGCTGACGCATTCACTTCCTGAGTGTCTGACCTGTTTGCGTTCACGTTTTACTACTAAACTGAAACTAACGTGGCTTTGTTTTAACTGAAATGAGATAGAAGGCATTCAAGTAAATAACACTGATGGCAGGTCAGAGTAGGCTATGATGAAAGGCTGGAATTAGAGGTTCTGGGGTGGCAATTTATTCAGCTACATAGTTGTGTATGGAAAAAGGTATGCGTCTGCAGTGGATGTGGTGGTTTGAGCTGATTGTAAAGACAAGTTTGGAGTACACTCTTAACGACATTAAAGTCCTTGCAACTCAAATGTAATTGCAAGAATGTGTATGGTATGCTTTTAAGTATCTGATCTGAATGAGAAGCTCCTTGCAATCTTCTAATCTTTATAATATTTCCTTTGTCTTTCAGATTAAAATTTAGGAAGTAGGAATTATCTTAAGCTGTCTTTATCCACATAGGGCAAGAACAAATATTTTGTACATCAGTATGCTTCTCTAGTTGCATTACCGTAATTTTCTTTGGCTTTACAAATGTTATATTTTCCCTGGTTTTATTATTAAAATATTGCTACAAAAAACTTCTCCTTGTTCAGTGTGCCACTTAGTTCTTACTTTGCTGTAAGTAGAAGAACTGGTGATAAGCTAACGTTAGCAGCTTGCATTTGTCTTTTGATAATTAATATAGTAGAACCATCTTATATTGGAGTTCCTGTGTTATTCTCCCATAAGTAAACAGAAAAAATGTCAAAATAGCTTATCTTGTGATCCTTCCTTTCTGCAAATGTGCTAGAAGCATTGATGAGGCTTCATCTATGTCATCCTCAGCAAGTCCAGCAAGAGTAGGTATGGGGTAGGAGGGAGAGAGGCTTCTGGTAGACTAGAACATTGCTCCTGATGTGACTGACAGTAATCCTCTGCTGTTTTCTCTAATGGTGGAGCAACTGCAGAGCTAATGATTACTCAGGATACGCTGTAGTTGGGGAGCATAATTTTTATGTCCTTTCATTGCCTTCAAAGAGTTCTATAATAGCGGGTCTTCACTTTTATATTGAGGATTTACTTTGAAATTAATAGTAATTTTGAGCTAGACTTGCTGTTTATTGCAAATAACACACAAGCTCTTCAGCAACATTTTTACAACATAACATTTGTTAAAAAAGCCATGAAGTTAATAAACTGTTTATAATATACTTAAAATCTTGTGTATTAAAACTGTCTGTCTTTTGCCAGAAAGATCTTTAAAGTAAAGATGCTTTTAAAAAGCTGAACCAGAACTTATTCCAGGGGTGAATCCATTACCTAAGCTTGGAAGGAGCTCAGTTTACATCATCTGTCTGAAAAATATTTATGCATGTGAGTTCATGCTTAGTCTTAGATATGAAAGACAACAGATAGTGCTAAACTGCTAAAATTTGTAGTTACTCTCTGAATATTATAGCTGTTTAGTGGCTTTTTTATAATGTGAATCTTCTAGCAAGTTTTTATGCTATACAAGTCAGTTATCTATAGATAACTGAATCTGAGTTCTTGAGGTTTTCTGGCATTTCTCTGTATAATACCCTCACTGGGTTGATGGGTAAAATTGTGGCTAGGTTAGGGAGAGGGAAAACCTTTTTTGTAGAGTTGCATGAATAAATAGTTATGACAAGCCAAGTCTGTTGTTGACTGTAGTTTCAAAAGTGATACAAAATATTTTTGTATTGAAAGTAGTCCAGTTCCTATACTTGTTTTTGCTCCAAAGTTGCTGTGCTGCCTCTTGTGGCTAGCGCGTTAAGTAATCCCTGTTCAGAATGGTGGAGAACATGCATGTCTTTAAGTCCTGTTTTTGTGGTTCCCTATAGCTAGACCTAAATTTGCATTCTTTTCTTGATCACGTGGTGTTTTGGAACTGTGAGAAGCAAGCGTGGCACAGTTCTGCACCTTGGTACTGCTGTGAAAGGCAATGTGAAGCTAAACCTGTCCTTGTGTACCAGTCACAAGGGACACTTGGTTGAGCTACCCCTCTTTGGGCACTTTCCAGCCTTGCAAAGGTGACAATAGCAGTTTGCTTCCCCCTGTGCTGTATGTGACTCTTCAGAACTCTGAGTCTTAAGCACAATAAATCCCAGCACTCAGAGGAGTATTTTTCAGGAAACTGAAATGGAAACAGACCATATTTGGAAGTGCATGCTGTTTATAAAGTCTATTTGAAAATATATCTTCTCTTTTTTAATACAGAAAATATAAAAACATTAAAAGTATAAAAAGTCTAATATACAGTGTTCTTCATTCTAGCTCTTCATTCCCTAAGGAAACAGGGAATGCGTTCTGAATTAACGTAGGTGATACTGTCTTTATTTGGTGGATGCCTACAGTACTGTCCTCATTCCGAAGCGCTAGGAATGGTTTTGGTTCTGTGTTTTTATATGATCTTGTAATATACAGGCTGACCACTATTTCGCCCCTCTCTCCTTCCCCCCCCCTTGATCTATTTTTTGCTGTGCAGACAAAGGAAACCTCTGTTTCCATAATATTTATAGTTTGGAGTTTGTTTCTTTTTTTTAAATGGCATGGTTTATTTTAACTCTGCAGGTGGTTTCAGAGAAATTTACTGAGAAGGATGTGATTATGGTTTAGTATCACCTTTAACTTCATCACAGATAACTATAAAGAATAATAAAAACATAATCTATTGCTAAATATGCTTTCATGTGGAGAGCATGCATTTTGATATGCAGTTTTTGGAAAATTAGTCTTCAGGTAATCTGTATCTTCACACATGCTGTCCGACACTCTGGGTAAGGAATATACCTGTATGAGGGAGAATGAAGGGCAGGAAGTAGGGAGGTCGAGGGAGCAGACTCCGGAAGATTAAAAACAGGGGAAGTGGAAGCTCCAAGGTGAGCTTCCTCATGTGTTATCTATACACACAGATAACAGCCACTGCTATTAAATCACAGGATTTTTAAACATGTACCCTAAAAATCCTTATCCCAATGAAATCGGAGTTTGAGGAATATAGTATAATACATTCATATAACTTTAAGTATTACATTATTCCACAATAACTTTGTATTACACCTATAAAGATATTGTTTATAGCTTCAAAACTGGTTATTTAATATTTTTCCTTCTTTGTTAGGCTCTTGTGGCAGGAGGAGAATACTGAGCTGAGATGGAAGTCAAAACATCATTTAGCAAAGCCAGTAGGATTCCTGAAACTGTATCCACATTAATTAATGAAGAATTTGTCCTTGTTCATCAGCAGTCTGAGGACACCTCTGGAAAAGATGAAAAACCTCAGCTAAAGGTTTACTATTACTTTATTTTAAATGTGTAGTAAGATTTGTGTGGATGAAAAGATTGCAACTTCTTTTGAATAGTTAATTAAAGATACCTATGTGTGCTTGAGGAGACTCTTAGACTGTATTTTTTGTCCTTGTTTATTACCAGTGAAATTAACAGCTCAGATTAAGCAAATCTGTCAAAAAGTGGCAGTTCAGTTTTTCTTTTAATAACTTCTTCATGAGTCATCTTAGTATTCTGTGGAATTAAACATTAGTAAAGGATTAAAAAGTTCTTTTCAAAGAATGAGCTTCAGATTAAAGCTTGGGAAATATTCTTTATTTAGGGATCAGAGACTCTGAATGTTGTTATCTTAAAAGCATGCAATTAGGCCATATAGGAATAGACTGTAGAGGGTCTTGGTTTTTAGGTTTTAATTTAGTTTTCCTAAGACTAAGACTTTTTCTAAAAGCTTTCTACCTCTAAATAGCAGAATATTTTAGCATTTGGGTGACAGCTGATTTATTAATTACAGATTTCCCCAGTTGAGTTGCAGTTGCTGACTTAGTGGTTTTGGTCCACTTGGAACAACAGGAATTTGTTCCCTCGAAATGATAATAAGTACTTAGTCTGCCTTTGCGTAACTGTCTGGCAGTTATTTACAACCAATGATTTCTGTCTGTATTAAACACTAGCTGCTGCTTTAGTAATTATGTCTGGAAAGAGACAGGTGGACTGGAGGTAGAATCCATGATGCAACTTTATTATTGGCCATGAGGTTTTTTTTTGTCTGAAAAGCTAGTACTTTGGAAAGGCTGGTTTGTTTGTTTTTCTTAAGGAATGTGTCTTGCCGTTTCCTTGCCATTTCCTTAGACTGGCACCCCTCCTATGTGTGGGGCAGTTGGTGAAACAACTGAAATCGATTGGATAATACTACAAAAGTAAAATTTTCTTTAATAGTAATCTATAACAAAATCTGTTGATCTTTGTGTTTAGATCCTCCATTCAGAACAGAAACCTGTTATGTTAAGAGAGGGCTGCAGTTTTTAGATGGATGATTGTTGGAATAGCAGCAAGAATATACGTGTTATATGTAATGAGATGGGGCACTGGATTATATTTGATTTAATTTTGTTGATTCTTAGTGTGTTGTCTTGTTCAGCAAATTTTCTTAACTTTTGCAGTAAGACTGTATGTTTGAAAAACAATAGTGAAAGTAAAACTACAAGTACCTTTGAAAAATGTCATCTCCTTCTGCTTACAGGTATTTTCCAATGGAGATGATCAGCTGGAGAAGGCAATGGAAGAAATACTGAGGGATTCTGAAAAAGACCAGAACAGTTTCACTGCTCTCCGAGAAGGTTCCAATAATGCAAGTGGCCAGGCTGCCGGGGATGAGTCAGCAGGTCAAGCAAATCAGCCATCTTTGCACCTTGTTTTAGACCCTTCTACTACAGGTATTACTCAAGTGCTTCCACTCTCAATCATATATGACAGGTTTTTTCTTTATGCAGTTTTAAGTTGACATTAAAATGAATATAAAGCTTTCTGGAGTTTCATTCCAAAACTGTACTGGAGAATACCTTGAGCAAACTGATAAGCTTTTTACCTCTGATTCTGTCACCAGGTATCTGTAAGGACAGCTTTACATTTGATATTTGCTAGGAATGATTGAGGTACTTTTCTGGTATTTGTTTGAAGTTTTGGTGAAAAAGGGAGAACTGAAAGCTTTTTGTGTAAACTTGTATACATTTTGGGTAAAATATATTGTTGCTTCTTTTTGTTTGCTTTAAATATATATATTAGGAATACAAAACTTTGGCCATCTCTGTGGGCATTGAATTAGAATTCTTTTTTCCTCAGTAGTATGCAGAACACTTCTGTGGCATTGTGTCAGCTAATTCCTATAGCATCTGTTTGCAAAGTAAAAAAAAAAAAAAAAAAGTTTTTGTGGTAGAATAAGGTAGACAGTTTACGCATAATAGAAACACCCTTCTCTTAATTGCATGTATGCTGTATTTTAGAGAAACTTACTTTACTCCCTGTTTGACGCATTTCAAACAGAACACAACCCCTAGCATGAATGAGCAAAGAAATACTTGAAGATACATCCCCCCTCCAATAGGAATAATTAAATTTTGTAACCTTTATGATGTAAGTATTATGGAAATATTTGCTATAGTAATAAGAAATAGAAATAACAGGGCATCTCGCTTTAGAGGGGTTTGGAATGTCTGGAGATACGAAAACTCAGCTGGACAGGGCCCTGAGAAGCCTGATCCAGTTTTGAAACTAGCCCTAATCTAACCTGATCTGTCTCTGAGCAGGAGTTAAAGCTAGATGACCTCTAAAGGTCTTTTCTAACCTAGACTACTCTGATTCCATACTTAACGAATTTTTCTCCCACCTCTCCTCTTGTTTCTCTAATGCCTTAAAAAAAACCACCAGAAAACAGCAATAACAGCAAAACTCCCAAAAGCTCCCTCAAGATCGCCCTTGTCCATAATAGTGTGATAGCAGAAAAAGAACACTTCACTTCTGCTGAGTAGAGAAACAGACAGATATCCTTTTTCTTTTCTCCAGCTCCCTGATGGTTTCATGCAGGTAATATAGCTATCCCAGGAATATGAACCACATTTAATAATTCTGCACAAGCTGCAAAGACATGGGAGAGAAGAGAATTAGAGACATCTTTATGCAAAATGATGAGTAGGAATTAGAAGCAGGTACAAACAAAATAAAGAAAAGAATATCTGGGGAATGGAACTTAAAGAAAAATTGTGTTCCAGCATTGCTAAAAAGAATCAAAAGGCAATTTGTCCCTATGCCATACTTGGAAGCATGCCTTAGAATAGGATAGACTTAATCTTAAGCTGCCAAATGGAATTCATACTATTGGAGCTGGACTTTTGACTCCCATGTCCATTCTCAGAAAAAGTGGGAGATTTTGCTATGGAACTCGTTCAGAAAACAATGTGTAAAAAAATAAAAACAAATGTTTAAAGAAGTGGTTTCTTCATTTTCAGAAATCTCTGCACCGAAACAGTCTTCTCCCGGTGAACCCCTGGAAGAGGACAGTGTATTGTTTAACAAACTGACTTATTTAGGTTGCACAAAGGTGTCTGCCCCTCGAAATGAACCGGAAGCTCTACATGCCATGGCAAACATGAAGTCCTCAAGTCAGGCCCCTTTATCTGTAACACTTTACGTTCCAAACATTCCAGAAGGCTCAGTAAGGTAATATACAAATGTTTCTTTGGTTACTTGCATAGACACATAAAAGGTGGATTCTGAGTTTTAGTCGCACAGGGAAGTAGAGTTGCTGGATTTGTGCCTAATGGTCTTGCTGAAGACAGTTATTTTTGAGAAATTCCCCTGAAGCAAGAAAATACATGCTGAAATGTGACATGTGGTACATAGTTGGTGGTAGTGCTTGCCATGCAGCGTCAACAAAAGCATTTTTCTACCTGCAAGTCTTCCAAGATGATGAGAAGAGATATACTGGAAAGAGAGAACTGGTAACGTCTGTTTCCTCCCAACCTTCTTAGTCTGTAATCACCTTCAAAGTAAGTATGCTGAGACAGTAGTATCCCTGCTGGCCTTGGTTAGCTGAAGAAGTTTCAGTGTTAGACTCTTCTGTATGTGTTGAGGACTTGAGATGCTGGTCTCCATTTCCAGAGACTGCTATGCTAAAGCCAAGTCTCACCTGCGTCTGCCCCATGATGCATGTGCTGATAGTCTCTAGATACTGGAAAACATTTACTTGCCCCATGTGAGAAGGGTCTTTTAATTAGTGATAAGGGAATTAAGAGTTCTTAATCAGGGTGCACTAAAGGTGCACCTGTAGCTATCTTGCATTCAGAAGTAGGGAGCATCTCAGTATTCAAGATTTTAATTTTTAAGCTCTAATACCAAGATATCTGAAAGACATAGTTAGATTTCCTTCCTTTCTGTGCTCTGTCTGTGTATTGACTACCATCTTGCACAGAAAGACAGAAGGACCTGCAAGCATATATATTATTTTCTTCCACTTTGCTCTTTGAACCCAATGTAAGATTTCATTTGATGTTAGTGATTTTTTCATTTGAATTAGGAAATTACACTGCGTGCTTTTATGATGGCAACTGTCACGTAGACATAAGATGTTAGGTGTGCTCTACCTATTTTCATAGCCATTGTGGCCATTGAAGAAGGTTATTTTGCAAGTGAAACTGCAGGTTCCTTTGATCTTTAATTGCAGAGGACATCATTAAACTGTCTTCAGCAAGAAGTCTTTTGCTTTCTGTGCTAAGAATCTGCACAGAACTGTCAAGGTGAATCCATGTGTGACAATACGCTCCATCAAAGTTCAAGTGACACCAGCATCATCTTTGAGTGTTTCCATTCCTGGTATCTGAACACTTGTCATGTGGGATTCCATTTAACGTGTTCCACCAATAGTACAGTATGTTGAATCCTCTCTGGGCTTTTCTTACCTTTAGAAGATTAGTCCTTTAGTTTTATTGTTATGGACTTGGGATTCTGTTCCAGGTAATAATGTTTATTCACACCTGGTTTGAATGTGCATATGGACAAGTAGCAAAAAGACAGAGGAGAACTGTATAGCTCTAAATATTCTTTAAAACTCACTGTCTCGTAGTCTGTTCTAAGACCACCACCCCTGTTGTCTTCTTTAAAGTTTCTGACATATTGTTTGGGTTCTGAGTTTGAGAGTAATTTAAAATTTTGTATGAGCCCTTAGATCTGTGATTAATGCTCACCTGAACATGGCAGCAAGCATGTGCTAAGCTATATAGTCCTGTAGATTCCGAATAAATAATGTTTTCTTAATGTTGGCTTAAACGGAGATTTAAATTCTTTTATAATGTTCAATTTTCTTTGATCTTTGTGTGCAAATTGCATTTTCACGGTTGCTGTGGTTTCTACATTTCTACTCTTGTGTTTTTCACGAATGATTGCAGAGCCATAGTGGTTGCTGCTTATTGCATGGTATAGTGGCACTATGTTTGTCTGTATTATGGAGTATAAAAGAAATTAAGGCAGAGTTACAACCAGAAACGTTTACATTTTAAATTTGGAAAGCCTGACATTTCTGTTCCTACTGCCCATCTTGAGTACTTGAATTTAGTAGCAATTACAGTTTAGATATTTGTTTATCTAATTGCAGAAAAGCCTTTTAGGTAGGCCTGCTTGTTTTACTGACCTTTTTTCTTTGATCTTCTCTGTTTCTTTCCTGGACAGAATAATAGATCAATCAAGCAATGTGGAGATAGCCTCTTTTCCAATCTATAAGGTGTTGTTTTGTGTGCGTGGACAAAATGGGACCTCAGAGAGTGACTGTTTTGCATTTACTGAAAGCAGCTGTGGAACAGAAGAGTTCCAGATTCATGTTTTCTCCTGTGAGATTAAAGAGGCAGTAAGTATTAAATGTTGTACAGTGACTGGTAAAAAGGATACAAGTGGTATTTTAAGAAGTTATTCCAGATGTGGAAATGGTATATAGTGCCTTAAAAATGTTAACACTTATATAATGAGTTTCACAGAATGTGTAGCTAGTCATGCATGGATATTAATATAATTTAATTTTTTTCTTTCAGTATTTCAATAAAATTCTGAAGTGTACTGTAATAGAAAGATTTAGTAAGCCTAAGTTTAAGACAAGTATTCTGTTTTTCAGGTCTCATTTGGGTAGATTTCAGACTAAAGCTGCAGTGTATACCTCATGAGTTAAAGCATCATTTTACAGTACTCTGCCCTAGATATTTTAGGAAGTACTAAGTGATAGTTTGGGAGAAAAGGATTTTCTAGAGTGGAAAAATAGAGGTTGAAAAAGGAGAAATCTTGTTTTTGATATGCACAAGGGCAAGCTGTAAGTTCTGTTGTTAAATACACAGCCTGAAAAGTACATTATTCAGGTCCTCTGAGTTGCATTCCTATCTTGTGGTATATATTAACTTATTGAGCATTACACGGGCAGTGGATGTGACGTGAATGGAAATAGGAGATGTTGTTACTGAATTTGCTTGGATATTAAACACTCAATCTAAATGTTTTGTCTTATATGAGGCATGCTTTGTGCTCAGTATAAGAGGCAAGTGGCAGTAATTTTATGACCTTCAAAACCACATCACGATACCCTATTAAAAATACTCTTTTATTTTTGATAACACTAATCTTTTGCTTGTCTGCAGGTCAGCCGAATTTTATATAGCTTCTCAACAGCATTCAAACGTTCTTCCAAACAAGCATCTGATCATGTTAAGGACTTTGTTCTTCCTACTCCAGATAGTGATGTGTACACTTTCAGTGTTTCCTTAGAAGTAAAAGAAGATGATGGAAAAGGAAATTTTAGGTAATCTGAATGGAAAGGGAAAAGTAGAAATCCTTTTGAAAAAAGCACATAGCTACTTGCAGAATGCACAGCTACTATGTTGCAGTAAAATTGATTTGTCCCCTTTTTGTAGTAGACTTGTTGTGAAAAGGAAATTGTTGCTTTGCTTTTACAATTTTCTTCCATCTTTTCTGTAAAAAGTTTAAAAATCAGGGTACATTTTTCAAGCTAGTTTCTTTTAAATACGTGATTTCTGTTAGGGATGCTCAAGGTAGGCCTGTGTAAACGGAAAAGATAGTAGGAAGCCTGTTAAAAACGTTAGTCAAACCAATTTTCTTGAGTAAATAGTCTAGTGGTCTCTTTTTTGAGGCTTTTTTTTTTTTTTTAAATAAGCTAATAAATTCAAAATTTATTGAAGATTTAGAAAATGCAAACTTCTCTAAGCATTGCAGGGGACAGGGGGGCAAAGTGTTCTTTGCCTAACAGTTAATGACAAGATTTTTTTTGGAATGGAAGAGCTGATAATAACAGTTAATTCTATGAAAATGTCCTATTTATTTTTTGCTTCATAGCTAGTATATAGCATATTTTCTATCATTTTAAACCCCATATTACCCTGTGCATTTTTGGATACGATTCTCTGATAAATCCCCCAGACAGCCTACTAAGCATGAGCCTATAGTCTGTTTTTCTTTAGTGACGGTTTATTAACTTGTGACTAAAAGAAGAGAAGGTCTGTCAAATAAGTTGAGCCGTTAACAGTTTAAGTGGGCTGCTACTCTCTTTTCTGTATTTAGAAGTTAATGTTCTATACCTGTGCTAAAGAAACTTGTTTCTTTATTCTTTCAGCCCTGTACCAAAGGACAGAGAGAAATTGTATTTCAAGCTTAAACAGGGAATTGAGAAGAAAGTGGTCATTACAGTTCAGCAACTCTCGAACAAAGAACTGGCCATTGAAAGGTAAGATTCTTATAAAATTAATGCAGGTTCAGTTTTTGAGAGAACAGTACTTAATGTACTTCTCCCTGGCTTTGCAAGTTACGCAACAGAAAAAAAACCAACACCGCAAAAAGTATTATTGCACAATATAATTAATTTATAGGTGCACAGTTCAGTTTTAAATTTCTTTTGAAGTATTTGTGTGATTTTTAGGTGAAAACAAGAAACATCACCAGTAATACTCAAACATTCTTGGGGTTTTGCCTTTTAATTGTCTTTCTGAATGCGGTGTTAGGATACTCATGACATTCAAATGCTTTTGATTTTGCTTTCTGTTGTTTTTAAGTAGTGCAAAAACATACATTTATTGTAATCCTGCATTACTAGCATCTCTCTGTTTAGTAAAAATAACAAAGCTAGGTTGTCTGAGCTATATTAAACCTTGGAGAATATTAATCTGTTAGATCAATGTACCGTAACAGTACAAGCTTGGGCTCAACCTGCTTGTTAGAAGCAGCAGTGTTTTGGTGGAGTCTTCAAGATGAGTAGGATTCCTTTGTAGTTTTTCTTATAATATGATTCTACTGTTTATCTTGAAGTGATGGTGAAGAGCTCAGTAATGGTTGATGACTCATGCTGTATTTCCTGGAAATTACATGAGAGGGATCCCTTTTGGACAGAATAATCCGACCTTTTGTGCAAAATATTTGCACAAGAAATGGACCATGCGCCTGCAGAATAACAGTTAGTTAATATGTTCATTAACAGTAGACTTCTGTTACTACAGTAGTAGTAGGTATTATATTAACTTAAATTGGGAAATGCCTTCTCAGTAGCTCAATTTTTACAAACAGCTAACACCACCAGATGGCAATCTTATCAAAGAGTAACAATAGGAGAATTCAATTTTAGTGAAAAGGGAATTCAAGATATGAGAATCAAGAAAAAAGGCCTACACCCTCCCAAAACTGTAGATTGATTTCTTCACTTGCTTTCAAGCTCTTGTTTCAAAAATGAAGCTATTTTTTTAGACAAGGAATATACAGCAGAATTTGTATCATCATTCTTTTGTATTGTAAAATTGTGCTTTTGCTACTCATTGGCTTTAACAAAAATACTATTTTCAGTGTATTTTTAATTTAAATAATTTTAGCTTCAGAATTCAGTTAATGAATGATTAATAAGCATTATTCATTATAATGAATAATTAAGCATTTCTGAATAGCATTTGATTGTTGGGTTTTTTCCCCCCCACCTCAAAACAAAGCTATCTTCCTTAAAAATTAGCTCTTATTTTGATGTTGTTTAGGATGCTCAATTAGGATGTTATTTTTATCACCACAAGCTTTCCCAGTAAAAAGTTATTTAATTGACATGATATACACAGGCTTGTAAGTTATTTTATGTACTTGCACTGCATAATATTAAAATTCAAAATAGTCTAAAAGATCAGTTCGGGTTACGTCAGACAATGAGCTTCTAAGCAATGCAATGTGTCTTCAAAAGTATTTCTAAGTGGAAATTATAATGCGAAAAAACGTTGCTGCTAAAGAGATTTGGTCTCTGGTCTAAAGAGTTCAAGAATCTTTCTTCATGGTCTCGGAAGAGTAGATATATATATACCTGGTATCACTCTGGGAAACTTGCCCTCTCCTGATGTTCAGATAGGGCCTGTGGCTGGGTTACGTTGATGAGTAGGTCACTCTCAGTTGAGTTACTTTGGCCCTTCCAACCTCTGTGGCCTGTTTGACCTGGGGTTTGCCTGTTCTTTTTTCTAGGTCAAAGCAGGTAAAGAAACGATGTTTGTTCCCATCTCCAGGTCTGAGTCACGGGTCACACTGCGTAGGTTCAGTCCCACAATGTAGGATATCAAATCTCAGTTGTTTACAGGATTCAAGAAGAAAATTCTGATTAATGATCGGGGGCTTTAAGAAAGTTGTTCTGAAGAGTGAAATAGCTTTTTATTGTGAGAAATGGGAGGATCAACTGTTCTCAGTACAGTGGTGTTTAAATATAGTATGCTACGAGTCATACAGGAGAGTTCATACCAAGTTACGTCGATATAGCTTAGGTTAAAGTTTAGACTGGTGTCCTTAAGTTATGTACAGAATATTGGCTGGTTGCTCAGTAGTACTGGAAACTCTTAAAGATCGTATTAACTCAATACCATCAGCTTTATCCATGGGTAGCATTTGTACTTATATAAAAGAAAATACATATTAGCAAAGAGTAATTTCAGTTCTTTTTTAGCAGGTCTAGAAACTAGTTGAATTTAAACAGAGCAGTGCACCTGCACGTAGCCACTTAGTAGCCAGCTGTAAGCGCAGAAAACCCAACATTTCAGAAGTGGCAAGACCGAGGCCTACAGTCTGTGCAGGTCATTTTGAATCCCGGGTGTGTGGCTCAGCCTCCTCAAATTGGAGGCTGAATGTGTTGACAACTGTTTGCGTAAAATCTAGCTCCTCTGCAAGTGATAGTCCTGAACTCATTTGAACTCATTTTGCGCTTTGAACTTAGTGGGAAGAGAAGGCCTGACTGTTCTAGTAGCAGGATGCTGCCAGTCATCATAAGTATCTGCTTCTGTGATAGGCAGGGGTTACTTGTTCCTGACTCCCACTCTTTTGGAAGCGTACTTCCCAAAAATTTTGGCTGGCACACATCAGAACTTGTGTACATCTGAGAGGTGCACAGCAAGAGCTAGGATCTGTGAGCTGTTGTCTTTGAAAAGCACAGGTATTTTGCCTGCCTCTGAATCTTAGCCTTACAGTTTTCTTTAGCTGATGTACCAGAAGCTAGTGACCCCTCTGCTATTATAAATTATAGCCCTCTCAGAGCTATTTTGACCCCAGGAACAAAAAGTAGGAAGTCAGTCTACTATAATGTTCTGCCTGGTCTAATTAGTCTCACAGAGAAGCCTTCTTGTGTGTTAAATATAATTCCTAGCATCCTAGCTACCTTGGATGCTTTACATGGCGTTGCATAACACTATATATATATAAATCAAAATTGTCATCTACTGTTCTATTTACCACTTCGATTTTTAAGATTCTAGTAGTGAAAGAGTATGGAGAAGAAAAAAAATACAGTTGTGGATTAAGTTACTGTTTATGTGTAATGAGGCGGAAAATGAAAATCATATACCCAAACATAATAGGGGCAAATTTACTAGATGGTATAGTAATTGCATATCTTAAGGCTTTTACAGTTAATAGCATTATTGACATGATAGTTGCTATTATATCTCTGTTCATGATACAGTGGGCTTGCCTGAAAGCTGTGAAACTGTCTTCATTGCTAATCTGTGAATGTTCAAATAATATCTTACAATTTGCATTTGCTGAAAAATCTAAATTTTCATTTGGGTTAGTGGGTTGCCCAGGTTGACAGAACTGCTTTTGTTCAGCCTTAGAGAAGGTGGGAATGGAGGGCTCCTCCTGGTGCACTCAAATAACCTGGTGGAAGGGTATGGAGGAGATGGAGCCAGACTCTTCGTGGAGCTGCAGAGTGGTAGGATTAGAGTCAATAGACCAAGTTACTTGACTGGAAATCCCTCTGTTGAATTAGGCCAGTTGTCAATACAAAGGGAGTTGAGCATTGAAACAGGTTGCCAAAAGACATCATTCATTCTCTGTTCTTGGAGATGCTCAGAACTTGACTTGACAAAGCCCAGGGCAACCCATTTCAAGTTGGTCCTCCTTTGAGTAGAGGTTGGGATCAGATCGCTCATAGAGATCGCTTCTGGTTTACGTTGTTCTGAGAGTCAATGATAAAAAGTGGTATGTCTGAGCATTAGAGAACTGAGCTCAAAGGAAAACCCTCTGAAATATAACCCAAATTTTCCATGACATTTCATGATGTAATTGCTTTCAAGTTGTTTTATTTTTTCTCTTTTGAGATCTAACATTTTTAAAAGTCTGTGCAAAACAGCTTGCAGCTTATGTTACAAATAGATAATTCTGTTTGGTATTTTTTTTATTCATAATGGAATACCTTCAAAGGAGAGAAAGAAAAAGATGATTTGCAGAAACTTCAGACCTGGATTTGTGCCTTCAATATTAGAGAGTTCAGAAGTCTGAATGTTTTAAGAATGTTGGGTTTTGGTTTTGGTTTTTTTTT
>VXBL01003089.1:754962-775130 GCA_013400195.1 Aramus guarauna
TTTTTTTTTTTTTAAATAAACTTCACAGATGCTTTGGGATGCTACTAAGCCCTGGACGAAATGTGAAGAACAGTGACATGCATTTACTAGACATGGTAATACTTAGCTCTAATAACATCTTTTGTAAAATAGAGGTGATTTAAAAAAAACCTAACAAAACAAATGTCCCATCTGGTTTTGTTTCATTTTTGTTTCTTAAATCCTGGGGTTTGTATCTTCAAACTAGAAACAAACTTGTTACCTACAATGGACAAAACATTTCAACTAATGTCAAACCTGTGGCATCTGTCTTTTGTTCAATTGGTGAAGCGCTGATTAGGTCAGCTGGCAGCTGGTTGTTACAAATAACTAAGCATTCTGTATTGTGTTAAGCACGTTGCCTAAAAATTTTGAGCAAATAATTGTTTTTATATTTGGGTGTTGGGGAAGTGGTCTTATTTTTCCAAGGTGCTGAAAACTCTACTTGCTTCATTTGAATTTAAATTCTTGCTCAGAGTTTGAAGTATTCACTTGTCTTCTACAATCTTCATTTCTTATGAGTTGCTTCTGAGAGAACTACAAAGTAATGTGATACTTTGTGATAGTATCAATTTACTTTCACGCTGTGGATAAGAATACAACCATTTTCAAGTCAAGAAGTGCTTGAGTTTAACCGATGAGACATTTTATAGCTGTACAATTATCCCAGTTTTGCCTAGTCCATTTCTTTACTCATGGTGGTGATTCTAGCTATCAGTATTTAGTGCTCTTGTCAGACTCCTTTATTTGCCTGTTTCTATCTACTAGCTCATTTTTTTTTCTGGTTTTATTTGCTGATATTAATTCAGATTTTTCATTTTTATTATTTGATTAGAAATTTGAATGAATTACAATGAGTTATGGAGCGTAATGAATTGGTTTCTATAAATCTATAGATAACACCTTACTGTACGGACTGTATATTTGAATTCCTGTCTTTACTCCACCTATAATTCTATTTACATTAACATTGCAAGTATGTTTAACCACTGGATGTAATGGCTTATTAGTTCATTTCTTGGCTATAGCATATACCTACAAATTTGTGTTTTCCTTTCAACCCCCTTTCTCCCTATTTAAATCTGGAGAACTCGGTCACTGTTATTGCTGTGCTACAAATTGGATTGCAGACTCTCCTTTCATCTATAGAGAGGCCTGTTGGATCCACAGGAACTGTCCCAGAAAACGGCAGGAAGCATGTACTTGCCTAGTAATAGCTCATATGTGCAGGTCATGTACTCTGATTATTCTGGGAGGTCTGGAAGAAATGTTTGTAGAAGTAACAGAGGCATAACATAAGATTATTTTAACCAGATATAGAGACATTGCTGTTTTGACTTTATTTGCATATTGTCCTGAAATTTAGCTCTTTAAATCTCAAGTTCCTATGCATTGCAATTCTGGTCCATTGGCATGCTTACAAATCTAAGTTCATGCCTGAGCGACTTGGGGAAAAATCTAGCAGAGGTATAATTATGGATTGGGAAAAATCAGACTGACCTTTGGGCTGGAGTTGTTCAGGTGTTACTCTGTTAAATTGTTTGGGGTTTTTTGTGTTTGTTTTGGTGTGTGTGTGGGTTTTTTGTTTGTTTTGGGGTTTTTTTGGTTTTTTTTTCTGGATCATTTCTGTGTATACTGTGGGGCTAGTTTAATTTTATGAAGTCTCTTGTAACTCCATCTCAGCTGCGGACAAAGTAGAGTGGCACACATCCCACCATGCTTTTGTGCTTATAATAAGCATTAAAAAATGTTGATCAGTTATCTTGTCTTCAGTTTCTTGTATGTTTCTCCTCTTCTAATGTTTCTCCTTTCTCTCCCATTTCCCTATAAACTTTCTCAATCCATTATTTCATATTCTTTATTTAGATTGCTTTCTCTAGAGCAAATGTAATCTTACTCTGAAGTTCCTAGAGCTGTTTTCCCTCCCCGTGCTCAATCTCTTTGATATCCAACCATGACTCTAATAGAATCCTGTATGTTTTTATTTTTAGGAATCAATGGGAAAGAGTTCTGATGGGAAGGCTTACGTAATTACTGGAATGTGGAATCCTAATGCACCCATGTTTCTAGTACTTAATGAGGAAACTCCTAAAGGTAATTTAAGCTAACTTGTAAATTTGTTTTGCCCAACATAGGTTTGGTGTATGTATGTTCTCCTGGGAATCGTGGTGTCTGAGTACATATGCCATTACATTCCAAGAGTCCATGGCTCAGAACTTTTCTGTGTAAACATATGGAACATAGAAATGTGAATAAGTGTTCCTAGAGCTGTGAGGTGATGATTTGGAGATGTTAAATTAGTGTTTGGGACTTATGTGCCTGCTCCCTGGTTATCAGGACTTTGGGTCCTAAGCATGCAGAAGTTGTTTTCCCCCTTCTGTTCTCAGCAAAGCAGTATAAATCCTAGGCGCTGCTATTCTCTTTCATATGGCTTTGAGGTGAGTTGATTACAAATAGTGTTACATCCCCTTCATCTTGGGCCAGTGGGAAGTGATGCACTGAAGTGCTTGATTACATAGCACAGTTTCTTGTTGCTAGAATTTATGTTCTCTGATGTGATGTAAAAGGCTTGAATACAAATCTGCAGTTTATTTCCTATCCCAAAGTAGAGCTCACATCAGTTGCTTAAAGGCATATCCAAGTATATATGGCCAGTGTCACTGTTCTGGCTGATGCATTTTTCAAACCACAATATTTCTAGTAGCATACAGGCCAAAACTCTTGCTGTGCAGATTGACATGGTTTCCATGTTACAGTATGACTTTGTGTGTGTGGTGTGGTTTGGTTTTGTGATGTGGGGGTTCTTTGCATTTTGTTTGTGTCTTGCTTTTTTTTTTTTTAATGCCCACTTGCCTCTTTGGTCTGATCAGACAAGGGAACCTTGGGATCCGTTATTTTAAAAATCTGTGCTTCCTGTAAGAAAGATATCAGTTCTGATGCAACATGATGGTTACTACCTCTCCCTGTGGTGAATGTTTCTGGAAGCAGCAAACCTCTCTTGTACTGTAAACCTGCAAGATATACTTGGGTTATTTCAGTTTCATCCTCTGGTTAGTTGATTCTGCATTCTCCTCTACTTGAAAAAGTTGGAGTTCATCTTCAGTATCAGGAAGATGGAGCTATTACAGATTAAGATTACTTTAAAAGCTTTGCTTTAAAAATATGTTTTGCAGCTATGAGGACTTTCTGACCCAGAGAGTCAGGGACAGGGAGGGGTAAAACATTTTGAGTCCTTTTAACTGATGGAGTTTGAGCATGGACATAACACTAAGAAACACTTCAGATTGTTTTTTTTATGAGAGGATTTAGGACAAAGAGTGCTGTAGGAGATCCTTGACACTGGTTTGCTATACATACATATTTCCTCAGCAGTAAGTTTACACTTTGAAGTGTGACCTTATCCTGTGCATGTTCCTTTTGTCTGATGGGGATGATGTATCTTAACACTGTTTTCTTTGCATGATGTTTTGCTCCTGTCTCTAAAACAAAGACGTACTCTTTTAGTTTTAAAAAGTTATCAGAGTTACTTGGTACACTGTTGAATGCATACTGTCATTCTGTGCAGCAGGCACGTAGGGTGTAGAACTCAGATAAATAAAATGGGTGCAATAGAGTCAGTAATTATATAGAAAGGGTTTTCAATTTGAACAACAGTTTACTTCTGTCACTTACTGTTTTGAGAAATTTGAAGTTTGGCTAATTTTTATGCATGTGACTTATTTTTGCGCTTTAGATAAGCGTGTATTCATGACTGTGGCAGTGGATATGGTTGTTACTGAAGTAGTGGAGCCAGTCCGGTTTTTGCTGGAGACAGTTGTGCGTGTGTATCCTGCCAATGAACGCTTCTGGTACTTCAGCAGAAAAACCTTCACAGAAACTTTTTATATGAAGCTAAAACAGGTAACGCATGTTTGTTTTTTAAAGAAAAGTTGATGCTGGGAGCATTTTTCTCTGTCCTAATTTGGCCTTTATAAAAGTTAGCATGGCACCTGCACCTCAGTAGTTTGTTTCTTTTAACTATTTCTTGCTGAAATGCTTAAATGTATAATGGTTAAGTAGCATATATAAACATTCAGTGCCTTTGCAAACTGAATTATAACGTGTTGTAAGTCATTGCCTTTGTGGGCTTAAACAATTTTGAACCTACCTATTAAATTCTCTATAATTTCATACAATCTGACCTGTGTGCAGACATCTAAAGCAAGTCCATTTGACTGGTAAAATTGGGAAATGACCCTTTAATTGTTCAGTGTAAAAATCAACTAATATGTAACAAAAAGAAATGTTGGCTACTGAGGTTCAAAATGTGAAGGTAGGTGGCTGTAAGAATGTAATACAAGGCAAAGGATCCTAAGGCATAGATTTAAAAGAGTTAGGCTATTACTATTATTTTTTCCAAGTATCTGAGAAGGTAGATTTCTCCATGGCTTCAAAAAGAGAAGTTTGGAAGAAGGTTATCTGGAACAGTAAGTTCTGCTGTTTGGACAGGTCGCCATGTTTTCACCCTCATGGTTGCTGACGAGGGTATAAAATGAGTAACGGTTTTGTCCTTCTCTGCCTCAGGCCTTTATGAAACATGAGGCTAAGGGCATTATTGTTGCAATGACTTACTAAATTAGCTTTGTTCATGTGATTTCTTGCTGATGATTGTAACCTTTTGAAATGTTCAAATAGCAGTAAAGAAATAACCATTCTCATCAAACTCTTATTTGAAGTATTTCAGTTTGTTAGTCCCTTGGAATTTGGTTTTTAAGTCAAGTTGTACAAATACTGCTCTATTCCATAGAGGGAGAAAGTGGTTGAGATGAAGCTTAATGCATAGTTGTGTATTCCCTCTACGTTAGCTTTCCCAGTCCTGTGCTTGTGTGATTAATGTGCATTTATTTCTTCCTCAAGCACTCAGAGACGATGTATTCATCTCAACTGTTTGACAAACATTACCAGATATCTATTGAGTAGAATGCTAAAGTCTCTTCCGTCTTTGGCATTGGGTGAGGTACATAAAGTATGTATGTCCGCCCAATTATCACTGTAGGATGATGCACATCTGCATCCGCGACTGTTGGCCTGCTTTCTCCAAAGATTTAATGTTGTGGTATTGGCTTAAAAAGTGGACAGCAGAGGCTAACTGTACCATTTGCATTGGAATAGAGGTCCATCATCTTTGACTAATGAAACCAAAGAGCAGTGACTGACTTTTACTGAGCCTAATGTGAACATTTAGGTTGTCATCTTCCTGTGGGTACAGTAATAGGTCTGAAAAAAGAAGTTATGTTGATATTACATGGCAAAAGTGCCGCCGTGTTTAACAGTGAGTAAATAAATCTCATGCAGTGCTATTTCTGTGTTTCTTCTAGAGATTAGCATAGCAACTTAGAATTTAAGAAAATCTGAGAAAACCAACTGTTATATGCAAATGTTGAGAATATCTACATTTTAAATTTAAAGAAAATACATTTGAAAATACTACATTCTCAGCTGTTGGATACTTATCTATAATCAGTTAAGCTTTCCTTTTAAATCACCTACAACTGTACCACTTTTGAGTAATATGGATGCTTTCTTTTTTTCTTTCTCACCCCTTACAATGTGACAAACATACACATGCTTCCCCTCCCTGAAGGAACACAGGGAACTGCCTGCTGTAATATTCTGAGGAGCTGTTCTGCAGATTTTTGGAAAAAGGAATGCTTTGAATCTTTGTAATATTTCTGCAAGAATAGGTCCTGATTATGGATGACAGGATCTCTCTGGTTGACCTGTAGCAAGTCTAGCCAATTACCAGGTGGACAGTTTGTATTGCAATAGCTGTTCCTGCTGACACCTCCGAAAGACCCTATATCTCAGGACACTCTGACTCCTTGGAAAATAACTTTGCAGGTGGCATTGGGATCAGCCATTTGTGAACTTTTTGGGAAAGCAATTGAGCATAAGTAGATTCTAGGGAACGTAACAGTGGATTAATAATGTCAAAAGCCTCAGCCCCAAAGATAGATGGCTGCTCTGCACAGGACAGTCAATCCTGTGATACAATGTCCCGCTGATGTAAAATCACGACAGTAATGCTATCGGTCATTGTGCAAATGTCATGTATTTCACTGTGGGTGAGAAATTCACAGTGCAGTCTGCCCAGTTCTAGCGTGCAGAGCCCTTGGCAGGGAACTTTAGACTTGGGCTGTCTCAGCAAGGTGCCCATTCCAGTGAGGAAGCATCCATTACTGATGTTCCAAAAGGAAGCATGCAAGCAACGAGATGGCATTTTCTTGTAAGGGGTAAATGGGACCTGTCTATATTGGCAGAGAAAAATCACAACTTTTCTGAGGAAAGACTCAGGTAGATTTAATAGTCTGAACTGAGTTTGGTGAGGTACAGTAAGATAGGAGGAGTGACATAAATGCAGATTACTGTGTGATTTAAGATTTTTTTTTTTGTTATCTATCTGTACGTCTGTCTCACTGTGTTACTCATGCACGTTTTCATCGTTACAACATGATTCTTGTAAAGGTGGATTCCTGTAGATAGCAAATTCATACTTCAGAAAAAACAACCAAATTACTTGCTTTTTATAGAGATGGATCTTGCAGTTAACCAGAACATGTGCAAAGAGCTTAAGACTTGTAATTCTTGCAAAATACAACAAAATCCATGGTACCTCATGCCTTACTCCCTCAAAAATAAAAGCTATAGATGATTAATAATATTAGTGGCAGCAACACTTGATTGATTTAACCAAGTACTTTGTAATTACTTGATAATGGTGTTCTGTGAGAATAAAACAGGGATAATGGCTCTAATATCATCCTGTTAAATGTTACCAAATGCAGGGTATTCATACCTACACCCCAAAGTTCATTAAGCTGACTTCATGACAAGTTCAGTCAGCAAAACTGGCTGATAATTGGAGTCACTGCTTCCAGGGAGTATCAACCTTAAAGGAAGCAGATCTGAATGATTAATATAAAAAACATTAGGAAAATTTTCTCAGGATACAATCATTTGTGTTGCGTCAGTTCAAGCAGTTTTCCTATTTAAGCTACCCATCTGCAGAATTTCTCCAGCTTGTTGAAATTGCAGGTGCTGGTCAGCAGTTCATGTGTCTCTCCAGCAAAGGTGTTGTGGCGTCTTCCAACTTTATGGTGATTTTGTTTTTTAAACAAATTGAATATTCTCTAACTGAAATTGGGTTCTTTTTCATGGTTAATTTGATGTTTTTAATATGTTTGGGAAATTACTTTATTTTAACTGATTAGGCAAGATGCACAAAGAACAAAATAGCACAACATTTTGGGCTGGTTCATTTAATACAATCATTAGTTTGCAGTTTTATACAATTGTCTACAAATATATTAATCACTGCATGTCACTAAATAATTGTGTTCAGAACTGTAACTCGGAGGAGAAACCAATACTCTTTTTATTTTAAAACTTGCAACCTTGTAATCAGTGCTTAAAATATAGGTAACTAACTTTTTTTCTTGTGAAAGTCCACTGAACAGTAACATTAAACTCTGAACTTTTCCAGCCTGAAGTAAAAAGAAGACAACAAATTTCCCCCACCCTGCAACGTTTGAGGTAGTTTGCCTTGAAAGTTATCAAATTCCTGGAGAGACAGATTTGGAGGAAAAACTGCTTTTACAGAACAAAATTATTTCCACTGAAAATATCCCACCTCAAATTTATATAGTTACAGATACCACACTCAAATTTCCAAGTTAATTGAACTGTTAGATTGACACATGTGAACATACAGACACATATATAACAGTAAGAAATAAATAAAACTTAGGTTACAAACACATGTTATAGCTAGCTACAGCCAATACACTTCCCCGTTGAAAGGAGCATATTACAAATTATTCTTGCTGGAAGTAATTTTTCTTTTTTTTTATGAGTAAAACACTGCAAGGAGCTGTTCATAACTTATGGCTTTCAGAAAGCATGAGGTTTTGTTTCTTCTTTAGTCTTGGCTTTACCTAAAAAAACCCTTACCATTAAATTTTTTCCCCCTTAGACATTTGATTCCTTTTTCTGATGTCAGTCACTCAACTATCACTCGACAAACATCAGTTTGTTTTCTCCTCTCTTCTTTTGCTGAGGTTTCTCTTTGACCTCATCTCATTATAGTGACTTAAATTGGAAAGCTTTTTTTTTATCATTGTTCTGAACAATATTTAAAATGGCTGTTAAGAGGCAGCTTTGGAAATAATGCAGTTTTATTTATGGTTTCTACCTATAAACCTTAGAGAACCAGAGCTGTCAATTAATGCCAGTCTACGTGTGGCATTGCAAAGAAATCTGAGGGAGTCTTGCTCAAACTATTGTTTAGCCTTGACAGGACATTTGTTTGTATGTGTTTGGGTTTGGTTTTGGCATACTAATAGAACTGTATTTATCAATAGTGTGGACCTAATATATACATCTATTTTGTTTTAGTCTGAAGGAAAAAGCCACACAAGTGCTGGGGATGCAATTTATGAAGTTGTCAGTCTACAAAGAGAATCTGCAAGAGAGGAAGAATTGGTCAGCCCGACAAGTGGAGGAGGGCCTATGTCATCCCAGGAGGATGAGGCAGAAGAAGGTAAGAATAAACCAGTCAATATAGTTCCCATAGATAGTACTACTATATTTTTGCTGTTAATCTACTCAATTCTTCCTGCTTGTGTTCGTTAGAAATACGACTGCTTTGGGCAAAAAGCTCACGTGTAATTTTCCGCTAGCAGCAGTTCTTTAATAATGGCGTTTTTACCACCTGTTATTTGGAGTTCTTCCAGTAGCAGCAGCAAGCAACGCATATCTATTTTTCTGCGTGCTTCAGAGTGTATTACTGATGCACTTGTGCTCTGCTTACAAGATAGAAAACCTTTTCTAGAGGGATTTTCTTCTGATCAGAAGCCATTTGCCTTGAATGTGCTGCTAAAGGGCATAATTGAAATGTGCTTTGAAACGCTGGGCTTTAAGTGCCCCTTTGTAAAGAAAACAAAACAAAGTCTCAAACAGACTTATTCCCCCACCCCCAAACTGTCTGCTTAGCATGTGATTCATTTTCCATCACTTACAACTAAGGCTTATCAAAATATCTCTGGGTTCAGTTGGAGATTGCTGCTGTTCATGGACCCAGTGTACTTGCCAGCCCCTTCTGAGGCTAACAGTACCTCAATGTCTTTCCCGCTGATGGGTTTTTTTGCTTGGTTTTGATTTTCTGAAGGCCCTTGGCCTACTGTTGCCTCTTTGTACTCTGAGGTTTAGTCCATAGCATTCAGAATAGAGCTTTCTGTGTGCCATTTGTCATCTAGATATCTGACCTACCAGAGCTGTGATAGTCTAATGAAGTTACTCTAGAGATTTCTGGCACTGTTTGGTCAATACTCTAAAAAGTCTTACCACAGTGGAAAAAATCCTTCTTGATTCTTATTTATAGGTAAGCAGTTGGATATTAGTTTATGCAATAGGAATTAGAACCCTATAATTAACCCAGTCAGGAGCAGACAGGTTGGCTACATGGTCACTCTCTTCCAGTTACAAACTCCTCCACGTATCCCAGGTGACACCAGGCTTACAAAACCCACAGCTCTTCAGTGAACTGCAAACCTTCTACTGATTCCTGGGACAGAGTGGGATGGGCATTGACTATTGCTGTTATTCCCTCCTTTGTATCAAGTACTACCTCTGAATAGTAAAAAAGACTATTTAGCCTAAAGGAGCTTTTATATTTAATTGGTATTTGGGATTGTTTTCTGTTCCTAGCAAGAATTATTTCAGATTTGACCTTTGGGTCTTATGGTTCAGGATAGTGTAGTTCAATGATCTGTGTGTGTGCTCTTCTTTGCTGGGTGTTTGAGTTGTGTAGTCAGAATGTTTTCTGGAGCTTGTTTGATAGGATAGGGTTTAGGTAATCACTTGAGTACTTTTTTTTTTTTTTTTAAATATTACTTCTTACTGGGGAGACTATAGCACCATTCCAGAATTTGATGAATGTAGCACAATCAGTAATAAAGTGGATATTGTCCTCTTGGTTCTATTACAGAATGACTTTATTTTATTATAGAGTAAAAGTATTCCACTGGGGCATGAACCTAGGTTTAACTTTGGCTTAGCTTCCTAATGCTAGTTTCCATATTTTAAATGTAGATTACTTCCTAAGAGAAGACATTAAAAATACCATGATGTGACTCTGTTCTCATGGAAACTGCATTTAGAGTTGTCTGCCTAGAAGTTATCTATCCTAGTAGATATGCAGGTTAAATGAGTCATTTGCAGTGTTTTAAATAAATCTCTTCATTCTTTTTCTTTCTTTTTTCTTTTCAGGGTACTAATTATGATGATGGAAAAAAAAAACAAAACCCTTGAGTTTACAATGTCTTGTCTTAGCCTTGGAAGAAGGCTTTTTCTTTAATGTTAAGGATGGTAGCTACCTGGCCATATAGTTTTTGGGTTTTGTTTGTCTGGGGTTTTTTCCTTTTCTTTTCACAACCTGACTAGGGCAGGCGTGCATTATAAGGACTTTACTATTTCATAGACCAGAGGCTGGTGTTCCCATTACAGATATTGAGGATTATTATCTGTTCTCTCTCTCTCTCTCTCTCTATTCTTTTTTTTTTGCTATGTCCTCATATATATCCTACGTGCCCACAGAATATTGCTTAATTTACTTCAGAAGCACTATACATTGCAGCTTAATTTGTATAAGAATGCATGCCTCGTTTGCACATTACCTGATTTTTTTGTACTCTGTGTATATGTGTGTGTGTGTGCATACACACAGCTCAATGGGATGTCTTATGTCATGAGTGTACGAATAAAGACGTTCATAAGAAAGAAGGCATTTCTTTCAATATTCTCGTTATTTTTGTTTTAATGAAAGGCCAAACATGATTCCTCCCCCAAGAATGATTTAAAATAATTACTGTACTAGTGTTAGGTGTAGTCTCTTTCAAATGTGCAGCAACTACATATAGAAAGTTGAGATCATTTAGTCCCTAGATAACATTCTTAGCTTTTAATATTTTTTCTCATTTTAGCTTTATTTTTCATCTGAACAGATATATTAAAAAACTAAGAACTTTGCAAAGATCGTGCAGTAGCTACTTAGAGAACTTTTGAGATCAATTCGCATTTTTAAAAATTATTAATATTGTAATAGATATTTCTGGCAACCCAGATGTCTAAGGTTCCTTGCTTTGGAGATAATAATTTTTAAAATATAATTAATGTTAATAATTTCTTGTCAAAACCTAGAATGTAAAATATATTCCTTGATAGGAAGTTTTCTATTAAATTCAGAATATAATTTTAAAAGATTCAAATATATATTGAGAAAATTTTTACACTTTCTGGAAAGGTTTTAAATAAATGGATTTAAGTATAAATTTTTATCAATAAGCAGAAAAGCACACTGTTAGTATTTAATTTTGAGTAGAACCTTGTAACAAGGCGCAGAGCACAATTGGTTGAACTAATCTTTCTCCTTTTTGGAGCATTAAGAATGAGTGAGAACAGGTACAGAAGTGATGGTTTGTATATTGCATTATTCAAACAAGACAAAGCTGCACAGAGCATTTTTATTCTGGTGTCATTCGAGGGCAGGGTGAAATGGCTGGCTGCACGTGTGAGCCTAAGGATTGGAGAAAATTGCTTTCCAGCAGAAACATTCGCAAGGAGAATGTAATCCTAGAAACAAGTAATGAAGGAGAAAGGGAAGAATAGGTTGGCTGCTTTCAGCAGCAGTGCTTGCTTAGACCATACATGAAACGATGACCTTCCTTTAGCTCTAATAATTTAATTTTATTTTTTTTTAAACTATAATACAACATTTCAGGAGGATACTAGATAACTCTATTTGAGTTTCTTCTTGAATCAGAATAATGTTAGAGGGTTAAGGATCACTGTAAGTGGGAGCAATTCTGTTTAAAAACAGAAAACAGTCTTTAAACTGATTGTAACTGAGTTGGAGATTTTTTTTGCTGAAGCTTTATGCGATCCCAAGTGTCTGGTTATTAGCTCTTATTCCAATCCATAAATTGCATGCAGAGTAAACAGGGGATGTTTAGCAGACATACTGAAACAGGTAGTTCATGATAGGCAAATGATAATATGCCTACCAACTCTCCCAAAATGTTTCTGAGCACGAGTTGTAGATTTCCTCTAGAACACTCTCAGACAAGTTCCAGCAATGCAGTGTGGTTGGGTTTGGGTTTTCATTTACCGCAGCAATAGATTATGTGATAGTTTAGATATTACTTTGCTGACAGCTAGGGATTGAGCAGGGAGGCAGTTGGCAACATAGTGAATACTGATCTGTAAACAGTCAACTTAAAGCAAAAACAATCCTATTGAAATGTGTTGGGTGTTTAGTTACTGGTCTAGAGTGAGAAGAGATTATATATAAGTATGAAGCTGTAGACGTAAGAAAGGGAAGCAACAGAGAGGAAATAACAAACTTCAGAGAGTAAAGCTTTATCTTTGTGGTCTCTCTAGCTGTCTTAACTCTAAGAACAAAAGTAAAGAGAATACAATAGAAAAATTAATGTGAGGGTATGGAAATTCAGCGTGGAGATGGTGAAATTTGACAATGAAAATGGAAAGGGATAGAGGACCCTGAAAGGCTTCAAAGAAATCTGAGTGCGGCCAGCACAAAAAGATGGTGTGTACAGTAGACAAGGAGTGGGCAATACAAAATGATTGGAGATGATCAGCCAGACTAAATTAGGATACTGTGTCAAATGTTGTGGGTGGGTAGAGGCTGTTTTCAGGATTCAGAAAAGCAAAGGAGTAGAGGAGGTGGTGTTTTAGGAGTCAATAGAGCTATTGAGAGTATTTTGTGATAAAATAGGGGTTTACGATGAAGGATAGTGTGAACAAATGAGGATGACTGAGTGAGAAGAATGACACTATTAGTGTGGAAATAGTCAACTCTGCATCTTTATCCAAATTAAAAATAGCTTTATGTAATTCATAGGAACTGTTTGTTATATTAATCCAATACAGAGTGATGTTGGTGGATCCTAAAGAGGATTGAATTAAATCTGTATTGGAGTCTTTTTTGCTATCTCCATAAAAATGAACTAAAACTTTATAAATCCTAAATTCATGGCTAGTGGCTATCTTCTGTCAAGAACCCTATGCTGCAGTTCTATAGAACTTATAAGAGATGAGTTTTAAAACACAAGATCTATAGCTTCGTTATTAAAAGAAAATATTCCTGATGAGCCTGATGTCATTTTATGGACTCTACTATCCATTCTCTTGCATTGGATTATTTTCATGCCTTACAAGTTAACTTTTGTTATTAAAAAGCATAGAATAAATTCACTCTTGACTTGTGCAGCTATTATTGTGCTGCCAGAAAGAATATGATCCCTTCCTTGGTGTATTAAAAAAAACCAAACCAAAACCCCCCAAAAAAACCAACAACAAAAAACTGAGTGCAGAAGACTATTTTTCTCATATGCCCTGAATGGTGGCAGTTCTTGTTGATAGTTACAGTTGTATTTGAAATTGTTCATGTAAGTATAACCTTTCTGTTAAAATATTTTAAATATTTTGAATTTGAAGGACTTCTGTGGCTTACAGAAGTATTTAATGAAATTGCAGGGTTGTAAATGAAATGTGAATTGGGGAATTTTAAGGTTGTTTCTGTTGCAGGTTTACAGGGAGATGGAAGTACAGGGAAGGTCACCTAGCTGGGGCTCAGGTTCTTTCTGTTCAGTAACCCATATTGCTGTTGGCGTTCACTTGTAAGCTAGGTTTGCAGGCTAGGCCCTCAAGAAGTGAGTGTGACTTACTCTGAGCTGGTATATTCCTCTCTTCCTCTCCGGTGCCCACGAGACACTCCTGCAAGGTGTGTCTGGGAACACGGTGTAGGTGGGGATTCTTTCTTTGATAAAATCTCTTGCACACCCTGGCTTTGTGAAGTTCAAGGCAAAATACAGTGCCATAATTCTGACCTGTGGTTCGTGAATACTCTAGGGAAATCTGTCGATGACTTTGGTTTATTCTTGCAGAATGATGGGAAAAATTTAAAAATTACTTTCAAAGTAAGGGAGTTTTCAGTTCCTCGGGTACACGGGTAAAATCTGTTTCTTTGGTTTAAATCCTTTTTTTTTTTTTTTTTTTTAATAGCTTACAAAAATCACTTCAGATTGTGGTACAAAATAGACATTTTTCAGTAATGAGCATAAATTGGTGTTTGCATCTTGTCTGGAAGCAATTGCAGATTATTTTGAATGGTTTGGATGCTTTATTTCAGTAGTAGTTGTCTTTTGCTTGTCTGCCTATAAACAGTGTGCTTGTTTGAAAGTAATTTGAAAAAGGATTTGCAATCCTGGTGGTTTTGTTAGGAATTAGAACTTCCTATTGCTAGAGGATATCCTCAAGTTTCAGTCATGAGCGCCAGGGTTTTGTGTGGCCTCAAGCTGCCACTACTAAGCTTATATAATTTCACATTTCATATCATTAAAAAAATTATCTTAGTTAACCACCTCATATAAAGGTGATTAAAAAGGCTTTTCTCAAAAAACAGTTGGTTCCCCCCTCCCCTGTGACTTTACTCTAGTAGTTATTAACCTCAAAGTGGGATTCTTGTCTTTTTTAGTTTTGGCCATTAGCTTTCTAGTATTTTGTTAAGTCTAAGGATTTTATAATCAAAGTGCCTAGCGTACTGCCTTGGCACTTTAAGTAAATGACAGGGAATATATAATTTTTATGTGTTTATAATGTTGAATTTTTTTTTTGCATTTGGTTATGTCAAATATAGCAGTAGATACTAATCTACAAATTTGTAAATTACTAATGCGGAGTAAAGAATTGCATTGCCTTAGAATTGTGACAGCATCTCAGATTTTATTTTTCTTGCGTGTTCTCGAAGATGTCAGTTTTCAGACAGCACAGTACAGTGGAAGATGTTTATATTTACAAGAATACCTCCACTGTGCAGCATTTAGTTGGCTTTGTCATCTGTGTGGGAGCAAAACTACCGAACTGAAGCAGTAATCTTTCTCCATCTTGTATTCAGCTTTAAGCATTTGTACATCAAATTTAGATATGTCATGGTAGCCCACTTCTATGTTCACTACATGAGGGTAGATTCATCTCTCTGCATGTTTCTGCACTCAGATTTGGAAGCACAGTTAAGGTTTATTTTTGTGATTTTTTTTTTTTTTTCCAAATTATTCTTGTTGCGTATGACAGTAATGCAGGGCCTGTGTAGAAACTATATGACGCAGAACTAAGACATGTTTTTAAATGCAGGAAATTTTTGTTGTATTAAAAAGAAAAAGTTGGTTTGGCTAGCTGTTTTTACACAACCAACAGAATTGTTTCCAAGAAGTAGCGTGGGTCCTTTAGGAGATTTTGCACAGACTTCTGTATAACATGTGTGAAAATCATTATTGTACGCAGTGAGTAAAAGACAGACATTATCTAATCCTGTGCTGTTCCACCCTCTTTCAGTGTTTCTCAAATGTAGGGTTTTCTGGGATCCAAATTTTTGGTTACATAGAGAAGCAATTAAATTTGTAAACTGTTTGCAAGATAATAATTTTGAGATTTGTCAGCATTAGCTTTTGCTTGAATCATTTTAAATGAAAAATGTTTATCTTATAATTCCTAAAAAGGAATAAAAATAAAATTACTATTTTTTTGCTATTACTGGTTTGCTTTTAGTGAGGAAATCGGGTATCTTTATTTTTTGGTTTTGTTCTCTTTATATGTATTTCATTAGCTGCCAAATTAATTTTTTTGAGTTAATTATGTAACTTACATATAAGCAGAAGGTTCATGTGAGCAGAATTCAATGCAAGTCATCTTTGTTCATATTCATAAATCCATATTTTCTGCTCCTGATTATTGTTCTTTCCTCTAAATTATAAAGTATACCGAGGACTGTAATTTCATAAATATGTCATTTGGAAGGCATTTTTGAAATTTTTTTGTCTTAATCAAAATATTTTGCAATGCCTTGAAAAGTTGGACCTTTCTGAAAATCTACTAGAATGAATTTCACAACTTAAACTTTATTTCACTCTTGTCTTTCCTGGCAAAACTACAGTTCATGCTCTATAATTTCCTGTTACCTTATAAATGGAAACTTGCTTTTTTCATGGCCTTTCTCACGAGCCTCTTTTATCTTGTACGTATGGAATGATTCCATGTCAGTAACGTCTATATCTTTTTGCCCTGATAATATGCTGCCAACTTCAGCTCCCCCTTAATTTTTGTTCTTCTCCTACATAAAAATCAAACTTCTCATTTTTGAAGTATTCCAATTCTATTCCCACCTATCTTCATGACCTAATTTCCTTCTTCTTCAGGCTGCTCCAACTATATTATTTTTCAGTTCCACCTACTCTTTATTTCACTTGTAACAGCTTCTCAATTAAAATGCATTAAAAATCCTGTTTTCTTTTCTTCACATCAGTGCTCAAGTCCCACTTGTTCATTTTTATCTGCTATATTCATGCATTTCTACTCATTTTAGGATGTACTTCACTAATTTACTTTTATGCTTGACCTCTCTGTACCAGCAATATAGTTTTCTGCCTTATTTGCCTTTTTTTTTAACTGACAAATGAGTTTGACTTCTAAGGTATTGTCCTATTTCAGGTGATCTAGTAGATTTCTTTAAGGAGAACTGAATCTATTGGAAAAGTAGCTCTGTGGCTATATAATTGGTGTTAAATGTGGGCGAGTGGAGTATTGTTTAAAGGAAAATTTTTGAAGATGCAAAAAAAGGCCCATTCAAAAAAATCCAACCCACCCCAAAACAAAAAAACCACCCTCTTTTACTGTAAAACCAGCAAGAATAAAACCACTGGAGCATATTTAATACTTCAATTTTTGTTGACATGAGTGAGAGTTCTTAAGTGGAATCGATTTCCTCAAGCCAAAAGTGGAAAATACCAATGAACTTAGTTGATTATTTTTGTTCCAAAGAGTCTGAGTACCTGATCAGTGAAGGGAACGTCTGTGCTATCTGACTCATCTGACTTGGTTTCTCACAGTGTTTTGTTACAGATTTTGCACAACTTGTCAGTGCTGCTGTGAATACTGGAGTTATCCTCTAAGGGTGCTCCATGTACTGTATTTGTGGCCTCAAAAGCTTTGTGCTATCAAAAGAAATGAGGGGGAAGAAGAGGCCAAGATTTTGCATCTGTGTATATATGTGTTTTTTTCCTGTGGGATATTTGCTTATAATAAAGAGTTACTGTGTGTGTAATTCTTCTGTTTTGAACACTTGATGTCTCAGTATTTTGTTTGAACACTGCTCTTCAAGAAAAAAATATAGACCAGCAGGAGGAAAAAATCCAAAGGGAGTGGAGAATGTATCCTTTGAGGAAAGAAGCAGAGATTTTTAGAGATGAAAGAATAAAGACAAAGGTTTTTTTGGGTGGTGGTTTTTTTTGGTGTTTTTTTGTTTGTTTGTTGTTTTTTTTTTAAGTGACATGGGCTAAAATTGTTTCCCATGTTGACTAGGAGAAAAAAGTACTTGGCATAGTAATGAAGGGCTTGGAATGAACTGCTTGGGGCAGTAGCTAACTGGAGGTTTGTAGGGTTAGCCTAGACAAATACCTGCAAGGGCTGTATGATCAAGATCTGTGTTCTCTTCAGTCAAGTTCAGAAGGTAAGATCTTGGATAACCTAGCCGAGCTGTCTGATGAGGCTCATCTAAATCACTCAGTTGATATCTTGGGAGATAGTCGAAGCCTCTCATGGTTTTACAATGCTTCAAATGCATACGGCCATTTTACTGCATTGGGTGGTCTTCTGTTGCACTCCATCAGTTACAAATTCTTTATTATAAAAACCAACGAACCAAAAAACCCAAACATGTGCCCCCCAACCCAAAAGAACCTTATTGTCATTTCCTATCAAAGGTAGTTTTTGTAATTCTGGAAGTTTTATTTGTTTTCTGCTAAAAACAGCCTTTCAGGCTATTTTGGATGAGACTAAATCCAAATAGGTGCCTCTGCTATGTGAAAGATGGGCCACTTTGGAAAGCGTTTCCAAAATTATTGGTTAACAAGAATAATGAGCCATGGTTTGTTTTGCTAAAGGTGCTACCAAAGTGCTGAGGTCTTTCATACCAATAGTCATTCTTCTGAAAGTTGGGAATCTGTTTTTCAAAGCAGGGGGATGTTATACTGAGCCTAGCCAATAGGGTGTTGCTACATAATAAACGTTAGTGCTGGGCCACTTAAAATACAATTCTTTGTGCCATATTTGGAATAGTCTGCTCATATAATGAATAATTTATGTAATGAGTGTTTCTAAATGCAGTAGGCACAAAATTATATATATCTCATAGGCTGCCAATCTTCTTTTCAGTTAGATTAATTCTTTTTTAGTTTGTTCTTGAATGTCCCTACAGATTTTTGAGACACCACTTTTTACACGTGTTTATGTTTGTCTATAGGTATGCTAACAAAACAGACTATATGCAAAATCTATCATCCAGAGATCCTCCCCCAACCCAAGTGATATCTGTACAGGCTTCCATATTTGTCTCAGGCAAATAGCAAATGAAGACCCAAATGGAGCAAATACTCCCCCAAGTAGTTTCTAAACACGTGAAGGACAAACAAGGTCATTGGGAACAGCCAGCAAAGATTTAGGAAGGGCAAATCAGTGTGACCAACCTCATTACTTTCTGTGACAAGGTGACCAGCACTGGGGTCAAGGGGCAGGTGGTGGATGTTACATACCTTGATTTTAGCAGGGACTCCAACACCATGTCCCACAGCCTCCTTACCCTTAAATCAATGAGATAGGGACTGGATAAGTGAAAAATAATGTGGTTGGAAGGTTCGCTTGACTGCTGGGATGAAAGAATCAATCAATGGATCAAAGTCCAGCTGGCAGCCAGCAAGGAGTGGTATCTTTCAGGGATCAGCATTGGGATCAGTGCTGTTAAACATCTTTATTAACCACCTGCACGATGGGACTGAGTGCACCCTCGGCAGGTTTGTAGACAGCAGCAATTTGGGGGAGTAGTCAATAATGCTGGAGGGCAGGGCTCCTTCTCACAGAGACCTGGACAGGCTGGAGAAATGCACTGGCAGGAACCACCCTGCTATTCAGCACCTGCAAGACTGTGTTCGGAGCACTGTGTCCTGTTTTGGGCTCCCTGGTACAAGACAGACTTTGCCACATGGGGGCAAGTCCAGTGGATGCCACCAAGCTGGTCAGGCGGCAAGAGCCCATGACCTACAATGAGGGGTTAAGTGTTTGGTTCAGACTGGAGAAGAAAATGCGCAGAGGAAAACCTTACTGCTGCCTACATCAGAGGACTTGGAGAAGGTGGAGCCAGACTCTTCTCAGAGGTGCACAATAATGGGCTGAAAGGCCACAGGCACCAGGTACAAGTTGGAACCTGGGAAATTCTGGTTAGATAAAAGGACATTTTTGGTGAGTTGGTTTGTTTTTAAACCGTGAACATGGTCAAGTACTGGAACAGGTTGTCCAGAGAGATGCTACAGTCTCCTTTCTTGGTGTTCAAGACTACCCTCCCACTCAGGTTCCCGAGTGACCTGATCTAACTGGAGCTGCTTGGAGTAGGAGGTTGGACTAGATGATCTCCAGAGGTCTCTTCCAGCCCAAAGTATTCTGGGATTCTGGGCTGATGCCACGCAGAGCAATGCTTGCAGTGGGAGTGCAATGCTTCAGGCTTGCTTTAAACAGAGGTTCTGAATTCAGGGAATTGGTTCGTGAGGCATCCACAAAATGAGGTTTTTGTGAATTTTGTGAATCATATTGCAATTCAAAACAAACACAACAACCGGAGGCTTACTGTTATCTGTAAATATTCTTAAAGATTATTTGTGCATACACACACATTTACAACACAGCCCCCACCCCCGAAGGTTTGCTCCCTTCAGATGTCTCCCATGCTCCTCCCATTCTGATGAGGACTAAGTTTTATTGTCCAGTGGCTAGGCTCTGAGAGCTCAGGGCAAATACAGGAGAAAGGGAGAAGGACACAATATGTTTAGAGGAAGGGATCTGCAGAGTAAGGGTGGATAAAATCATGCTCTGGCCAATACTGCTGGCTTATAGATGCTATAGAAGGTGGAAAACAATGTATAAAAGTACACCTCAGAGAAAAGCATCTACAGTTAAATATCCCTCCTGTGCCTCTTGTTTGGTTCCCCCCCCCC